>OMLP01012602.1:51190-62884 GCA_900302685.1 Spondyliosoma cantharus
TTAACTATATACACACACACATATATATATATATATATATATATATATATATATATATATATAAAAAGATAAAGAGGTTTATAAAACATCAGTCAAATAAGAATGCAGTAAATCCAACATGGAAAGTTTCACAAAAATCAAATAAAATCAAAAGACAAAAGCCCTAAGCAACGCGGGATCAACCACCATTGCTGATGAATTGCATCCATGTGACTCAGGTAGAGATGTTCATGGACAAGGTAAGGTTTTATTCATGTTGTGTTGTGTCACATTTGCCGACTTAAAAGCTCAGTTAAACCTTCTCTCTCTACCTAAATGAAACAGTCCAGCCTCACAGAGACCAAAGCTGCTCATCATCTTATAAAGACATAACATTTCCAAGTTTATCACTGGAGTGATAGTTTGTGGTACCACTTGATATATATCCAACTCACTGCCTTGTGGACAACTGGCAAATGTTGGAAAACATTTTAGTAGATATATCAATTCACATAATTTCTTCTATTAATTTCACACATGAAAATAACAGCTGATCTAATGCCTGACATTGATTGTTTACATCTTTCAGGGTCTTTTGTAGTAAATAAACAATAATCAGTACCTGAGCTGAGATACCTGGAAAATACAAAGTGGTCACATATTTATAGGTTGATGAGGACTTTCTTGACCAGGATGCTGTGGATTATGGGGCTTGGAGAAGCCTTTGGAACAGCAAGGCTTGTCGACAAGTGATAGCGTGGTGGCAGAAACCTCATGTTTCCTCTGTAATGGTTTTAACAGCTTAGCAGAGCGTTCGATTGTGTTGCTGTATGTGGCTCCAACATATGGCCCTTCTAATCTGGAAAGGCTTTATAGAAAATACACAAAGTAAAAGTGTGTGTGTGTAAGCAGGGGGTTTTGGGGGCAGGGCATGTGGGGGCACCACATGGGCCGTGTCCATAGCAACCAGACCCATGTGGTGCTGCATGAGGGAACATGAGATGTAAAATCCTGGTGCTGATACAGGCCAGAGCACTGTGCGATGAAGGTGGCTGCTGTCACGTGAAATAAATTAGGAAGGAACCAGAGATAAAGTACAAATACAAAAGCAAGCTGTTTTTCATCCATTCAAGTACTGAACTTGAAAGGGCAGTATACTCCAACAAAGAAATGTGTCAGGTAAAGATGAAAAACATCCACTGGTTTCAGCTTCTCACATGTGAAGGTTTAGTTCTCTTCTTATTGTTAATGCAAAGATGCAGGAGTCAACAATCCATTTTTATCATTGATTAATCTGACAATCAGTTATCTGAGTAATTAAATCAGAAGATAGTGTGTCCCTCAAAAGTTTCCAGAGCCCACGGAGATGTCTTGAAATGCAGTTTTGTTTGACTACGAATCTATTATAGAAAAAATCACAATGATATAAAAAAGGAAACCAAAATATTTTTTTGTCAATTGTCTTACAGTTCCAGGCCTAGTTTTAATGGGATTTTTTACATTTTAGCAAAATATAAACACACAGTTCTAATATCACTACTTATGACACTCCTTGACAATCTGGGGATCTATTAACTATCATCTGACAAAAGTTTAGCCTCTGGAGACAATGACAAATGTTTCAGGACTTATGGTGTAGCTGGCAGATATCTGAATAATGCATATCCGGAGACTTCCTCTTCTGTGTGCCACTTATTGTTTACAGACTGATTAGCAACTTAACACATCCATACAACATTTTGTCTTAATTGCTGTCAGGTGATGGGTTCTGAAATTGCATTTCAGCCAGTATGTTCCAACTCTTTTCTCTCCACATGGACTGTATACCTGCATGCAACCAAATGGCACTAAAAAGTGAATGGTCAGACAATTAACAAAAGATTTAGAACACTTCTGATACCAAAATCTTGGCCCTTGCAAACAGATTTTGTTGTTCTTTTTTTATAGAGATTACACAACCACTGACTCTTAAATATCATCGCAATTGAGCAAAGTCTTTTAGCAGAACATGGAAAGCAACATGTAAGCTAGAACAAAACTTGGATTAAGTGGTAGCGGTGTCATGTGTGCGCGAAGTCTGAAGCTCGTGCTGCAGGCTGCTACTTCCACTTGGCACTTTTTAATAATTCAGTGAGCAGCACAGTGACCTGACCACTAATTACTCCTCTTCCTGTACCACTGTCATTTCTGCGAGTTGTGTTACTTTAAGTTACAAGCTGCAGAAGTAAGAGAATGGTTGACTCTAATAACCAGAGGGTTTGGTGAAGCTCAACTTAAGAGCCAGAAGAGGCTGAGAGCCCACCTGCAGTTCAATGTGGACTTGAAAGTGAGATGGTTCAGCTACCCAGCTGACACTGTTTGTCTTTGTGGAGGTGTGTGCTCTGGCCTCATCTAAATTATTCAGTCTTTTTTGTACACAAGGCTTCAATGCATCCACTGTGTACATGTGTGGGTCCATGTGCATGGTGAAATGAGACACAAAGGGTGTTATATAATAAAAACAAATTGAAAATGACTCTGTTGTTGTGTTTCTGCGTGACAGGGGTGGCAGAGGAGTCCCTATTTTTGTGGTGTAATACCAAGTCTGAGGCCCGCAGCGCTGGCTGGAGATCAGAGTACTGCTCCTCTGCAACAGTTAATAAGCTTTTAAATAGATAGGCTAAATCAGCTTCCTTCCTGTCTCCCACGATGCTGAGTGTACACACACACACACACACACACACACGCACGCACAAATAACTGCACGACGACGACGTAGGCACGACGACACATGGTTGCACAAACACAGTCAGTGTTTTCCAACTCAACAGCCCTGAAGGATAACTGTGGTGATATTTTTATGTTTTCTTATCATCAACAAATTCAATCAAAAGACCAAAACCCGCAATTAACTGATCCTACTAACAAGTACCATCTGTGAGCCATGTTGTTTTACTTGGTGACACGTTCCTTCGTCATGATGGACATAAGTACTGACAATCATTATCCACTATGGCAGCAAGGGAAAAAAAAGATTGATTATTATCTCATATAATCGACTGTTTTTTTCAATAAAATATCAGAAAACTGAAAAGATATTTAGTCTACATTTGACAAAAAAAAGCATCAAATCTTGACATTTGAGAGGACCAGATTTTGCTTGAAAAAGTAACTGAAACAAATCATCAGATTTCAAAGCAGTTGGAAATTTTTCTGTTAATCAACTAATTGCTTAATCAAATAATTGCATTAGTCCTCGATCCCACATACACTATCCGTAAATACTCACTGGTACACAAACCACATATTAATCCCTGGCTGAAAATAGTCCCCGACAAATCCACTATTTACTCCTCTTTAAATTTTGTTTGCTAGAAACTACAGCGTCCAGCTGTTTTAGAAAAGAAAAAATTGCAATATGTTGGGTAAGTGTACCATTTTTCAAAATCAACAAAGGGGTTTTGCTGCCAAGCACAAGTTGTGTAGTAAGTTGAAAGATGGACTGATACTTTGCTGGATTTGGTCTTTTCATGGAGTTGTTGTCAATTAGCAAAGCAGTGAATATCTTATCTTTCAGGGATGCATAAACTAAAATAATGCAGCTGTAATACAGCAGCAGGACAAATAAAATAATGCAGCAGTAGGGGAAAGGAGGCAGTGATGGTGTCAGGGTGGGTGGGAGAGAGAGATCCCCAGCAGCAGTGCGCTGGCCCAGTGTGACTCACAGGCTAAATGAGCCAGGCATGTTGCCCCCTGATGCTCTGTGACCTAGATTGAGAGACGCAGGCAGGACTGTAATCTCTCATTCCTCTGCTTCTCTCACTCAGTATGGAACAGGCTGTCGAGATGAAAACCTGCCTCTCCTCCGAAGCATCGCAGACAGGCAGTGGGATGGATGCTAGTCGCTAGAAAATCCACACATATACTTACCAGCCTGGACAGTTTACAGGAGAGAACGAGACAGTGAGCAAATTAAGGAATACAGAAAACTCTGTAATCTGTACTGTTTGCTTTACTTGACATGTGATGCAATCATAGTTGCAGTCAGGCAGAACTGTGCAGATGGCATGTATCACAGGTTATGGGTAGGGCTGTTTATCATTGGAAATGCATCGATGCTAGTACTGATATAACGATCGGTCAGTCATGTCGGTCTATCTACTGACTGCCGCTGGCTGGACTACCATGAAATTTAGTAGAGATACTAACACTCCTGTTAGGATGAATTGTAATAAATTTGGGTATTCTCTGACTTTTTCTCTAGCAGTACCATAAGGTCAAAATGAAATGTGTCCAATACTTTTAGAATGAAAATCTGTAAAATTAAAGACATTCTCATCAGACTCCGCTGATATTTTGTGTGTATTAGCAAATGTTAGCATGTTAACACACTAAACCAAAATGATGGCAAACCTGCAAATCAATTGATATACCATCGTCACTCTTAGCCTGCTAGCATACTATCTTTAGCATTTAGCTCAAAGCATTCCTGTGCTGAAGGACAGCCTCACAGAGCCTTTAGCATGTCCGTAGACTCTTAGTAGGAATAAAGGCTGCATTACATGTTAAAAAAAAATCCTATTGCAAATATTTTTGATGGATATTACAACTGTATGATTCCTGATTAGTGAATACGATCTTTTTTGCATTGCAAGTTTCATTATTACTGAAAAACTATGTGTGACATTTGTCTGCACCAAACAAACATGTTTTCTTACATCTAAAAAACAAGATTTGTAGGCCAGGGCATCTCCCCAGCATGACAGCACAGAATGCTGTTTGTGACATATTTTACTTCTATGAAAAAATTGCAGCTTCTCTGATTTGAATATTGCACTCCGCCATATTGTGATTGTGATAATATTCTGATTAGTTTTGCAGTCCTAATAGAAATCCAAACCGAAAACAGCCCTGCAGGGGGTTTCAAAGGTGAAATACGATCCAGGAAGTCCAGTTGGAATAACAGATTTTGTGTCTGAACATGTATCAGAAACACTGCACAATGTTTTGTAATACTCACAGACTTTTTTTTTCATTCAACAAAAGAAAAACCAACATCCCAAGTGGTAAACACAAACAGCAATACAATAATTTTGCCAGAATATAATAGTACTAAAATTATAAAGACTATGAGTCACATCAGAACATACCTGATTACAGAATATGTAAACAAGAGTATGAATCTGACCTGACATTTGATGCCAACTTTTGGCACTAGACAGTGTCGAAACTATGTGACAGACAGTGATCGATGCCATTCACTGTCTGTCCTCTTGTCTGAACAGCTTCTGCTCTGATCAAACCATCTCTGGACACTCACACACTCACAAACACAACATAAATACAGTAGCTGCAGACACTACGATGATGCCCACACACTCTCATGCTGAGCAGCTTAAACAGTTGTGGTTCAGTGCTCTAAATTCCAGTCCGGCTCAATCACCAAGACTTTGATCCCTTCAATGGCTTTCTTTGTGTCCTTACACTCAGGGAGGTTAAAAGTAGGTGGAGTTGCTCTCTTTCCCTCTCTTGCATGCACACACTTGCACACAAATACACACACACACTCACTGTAGCCCACAACTATTGCTGTGAAAAAATTGCTGATGCATATTTTCCTCTGTTTGTTGCTAGGGGAGTCCCATGCATTAGAACAACAAAGGGGCGATTGTTGCCATGTAAAAGATATCCATGAGAACATTTAAGACTGATTGGACAGCCAGCTGCCGCTCGCCTCGGTTCCGTGAGTGTTGTGCGGCTTGAATGCAGTTGAGCAGACGGCGAATGCACTTCATCACAGAAGATGATGTGGATACAGGAGTAGAGCATCTGGAGAGCATCAAGGCATCTTATTAGCACAAGAGTCGTCCATGATATAAAGTTACAGATGATAGAACGGTCATCCTCTGAGGCCCCAACAAGGGGGCAGGCAGTCTGGGAGTGTCACCTTACCGCTCACTCACACTTCAGTCTTAAAACACTCAACCTGTCACAGGTGACCGTACTCAAAGAATTCTGATTGTTCTTCAGTTTCAGTTTTGGACCAGAGGAAAACAGCAACTGTTTCCAAACTGTTACACAGCTGAAAAACTAAATACTGTAAATAGAGTCACATGACTTCAACAGAGAATAATTGATCTGAGAGACTTAATTTGGATTAGATGACAGGTTCTCATTCACAAAAAAAGGTCTGAAACGATTAATCAATTGACAGGAACTATTTCATCAACAATTAATACTAAAGTATTCATAATCATCTCTGTCTTATATCACTATTAACTGAATATATCTGAGTTTTGGGCAGTTAATTGAACTGTTAATGTTGGCCTTCGTGTTTTTGAACTTGTCTTTTTCATGATTTTCTTGAGCATTAATCAACAGATACATTGATGGAAATAATGGTACAATTACAGCCCTAATACCCAGTGAATACCATTTCTGTTTTACTAAGTGAATTTTATCAAGGTTAAAATTATAAAAAAAAATTGTATTTTATTTTCACTCAAGACTTGACTTAAAATTTCAGGGACTTGAGTACAGTTGACTGAAATCAAAAACTCACTATTTGAGCTCTATGACCCTTACATCAAGCATAATTAAGGCCCCAAAACAACAACTTTTACATTCACAACATGCTCAAACAACAATCCAGACCAGGTTAATTAATCTGTTACTACAGCTGCTTCACATCCATTACAAATAGGAGAGTTAAGTGTTGTAGGATAAATATAGTTCCTAATTTACAATTACTGTATGCCAGTGCAGGTTGAACACTTGATTGCAAAGTGATTTTCCATCATCCACTGCCTCTCACCCATGTTAAGTGAGCTGAACACAGTGTGAACATCCCAGCCTCCATTATCCAGACTCATTATCACACAGATAATTGGTGTCTATTATTAACCAGAACACACACTCAACTCTATAGCAGTTCAGGTCATAGCGTAGCACATGGTGTGTGGCACCTTGTGAATGTGACTACTAAATCGCTTTGCATGATGAATAACATGGCGTCAAGATAAACTGAGTCCTTGATTGCTTCCTTAAATAACAAACTGGAACAAAACAAGTGACAGAGAAAATCAAAGAGATTCACAGTCGGATGTGCGGGAAAGACTGCCAGCTAGTTCGTCTTTTCAGACCTTCAGACGTGTCCTGTGAGATTTGTTGCATTTTCATGAATGAGAGAAATATATTCCTATCACTGTTACTATTCCAAAAAATAATAAAATAGGTTGAACAAGTGCACAGTAGTGATAACAAACTGTTATGAGGTTAAGTTTCACCTGAACTCCTACGTGGGCAAGACAGTTTCGGGTATCTGTGTGTGCGTCTGTGTCGCAAGTGGGACTGAGGCATCATTAGTGGCACATACATCCCCCTGCTTGGCTCTCCATGTGAAACATAACATTACTCATCCACCCCCGGGCACCTGAGAGCTGCACAGCACCAATCAAGCTGCTGCACTGTGATTCACAGTGTGAGGAGGAGACTTGCATAACAGCCAGCACCATATTCCCATTTCCCCCAGTCATTCTTATAAAACAAATAACCCTCCTGTATCTGCTGCAGTTTACTGGGTTCAGGCTCCGGTGTGGAGGGGGACACAGCATTATTTAGTGGCCACTGCTGTCTGAGGCTGTACACACACACACACACACACACACACACACACACACACACACACACACAGGGCCTCCAGGATGTCAAACTTGACCCATTTTCCTCCACAGAAGTGTAAAAGCCTATATAGCTGTGATGATGAGCAATCCATGACATGTATGCAGGCAGATAATGTGGATCAAAACAAGAAAATGGACGGAAAAAAAATACCAAAACATGCCAGCTGGGCAAAAAAAACAGATTTGTTCATTGCATGTGTCGCAATC
Organism: Spondyliosoma cantharus; assembly: GCA_900302685.1. Lineage (NCBI taxonomy): Eukaryota > Metazoa > Chordata > Actinopteri > Spariformes > Sparidae > Spondyliosoma > Spondyliosoma cantharus. Next base: position 59,038 of record OMLP01012602.1, read on the forward strand.
TATGCAAATAAATGCATCTGTGTACAATGAAAGCAACAATGATACTTGGATGGTGAAATGACAGCTTGAAAAGGAGATCAGTGTGTTTTTATCATTAGTTGTAGTCGTGTCCAGATCCACTGCAGCAGCTCCGAGTCTTACCAGTTGACACAGGACGATCTGTTTGTGGCTGATTCCACATAAACACGCTACACACTAAAACTTGCGTGTGCATTCATGACCGCCGCAGCACAAACTATTAAACGTGCCGTATAGAAAGCTTACCTTCGGATAGCTCCAGATCCAACTCCGCCAGCTGGTCCCTGACCTCTTTAGGCAGAGCCGACAGATCAACGCCGCGGTCGGCCATCGTTGGGAGCACAGCAGCCTGCGGGGTGTTTGTGAAATCTCGGATGACAGCGGGTACAGTCCAGCATGAAGCTAAGAATCGAAATCAAGATGTAGTGGCGGTGCTGTTTACTCCATCTTCGCGACTCCCCGACACCGCCATGACTGTGGGAGATAGGAGCAACTCGCCAGAGGAGTCTGTCAGTCACATGACCAGGGCTGATGGTAATTGCTGTGACAGGATGGTGGGATAAGGCAGACTCCCTGCTCCCTCTGCTGTTGTGTTTTTTGTTCAGCCGAGAGGAGAAACAACTCCTCCAGATCCGTCTCACCTGCCAGCCTCCTCTCAGGTCGAGCCTGGCAATGGTGGAGGAAGTAGTACACAGTAAATACACAGTCTAAAATACGCCATCACAAGCAAAAGTCTTAAATTCATGTAAAAGTTCCATAATTATCAGCAAGAAGGGACTCAGAATGGCTCCTCTCAGTGTTATATTATCACAACATTATAGCATACTATTCTGTTTTTATGACAAATGCAGAATTTTAATGTTGGAGGTTGTTTATGTTTGGTTAGCGAGCTAGCTTAACGTAGCTAAGTTACTATACTAATGCTACCTCATTTAATAACAAATAACAATATTTCCCTCTGAAATGTGAAGTTAATTAAATTTGAACTGTATAAATCACGAGTATGTCAGATTTGTACTTACCATTAAGTGCAGTAGTTGAATGAATGTAGTTAACCTACATTCATAACTGGAAACTGTCGAAGTTTGTGTTCCTCATCCTCATTATCGGGGGCTACGCTTGAATCACTGCATCTGATTTTCTGAAAAATAATTACCTTTAAAATGTCCTGTAGATCGTTTAACAACCACCCCTTCCATTCTGGAGGTACTTCAATAAACTTCAAATACTTTTTTTAACCCTTTGGAAAGAAAATATTCAGCATAGTAAAAGACTTTTAACACACTCCTCAGGTCGTGCTACTGCTGCCTAGCCAAAGATGGCGGCTGGAAATGAAATGTTTTCCCGCTCAATTTGAACAACCCAGAACAAAATTGTTTTATGATCAGTTTCATGTTTTGTTATGTTCCATTTTTCTCGTGTCTTACAAAATGAACTATATTCTGTCATTTGGGAACAAAATTGTGTAGCACGGGTTTATTATTATACATTTTTCCCCACATGGTTAGAGGAGATGCATGATAAATACATCCCAATAATTTATCAGCTGCTTATTAAGAACCTCATAATATGAAGTCAAACTGCTTAGCAGGCGCAGCAGCATCGATGCACTCTGATACAGTAGGTGGCAGCATGCTCCTCTAAAGTTGGTATGCAGTTTGTCAATAAAGAGTGCACCACACCCTACTCATGTCATGACATCAAACTGCTGCACCCTAGCGTCCTTGGCTGAACTTGGCTGGGACCACGCCATGTGAGCCAAACAATAGTAAATCTTTTTGCTCACGACATCTGAGCCTTCCTCACCTTCAGTTGTAAATACATTATTTCAAAAATACAAAAATGGAAAATTAACGGTTAACTTATGATTATCTGCTATGATATGCAGTTAAGTATCTGTTTGTTTGGTAGTGACTGTTGGAAATATCAGGATTTGTTGTCGAAAGTGAAGATAAGTGAAAGCATGCTGATGAGCTTTTCTTTTTCATTAATTTATTTTATTATTTGCCCGAGACAACTTATTCATTAGTTGAGACTATACACAAGTATTTTTTCCCATCTTGAGGCCTGAGTATTTGACAAACTCACTCCATACAGAGATCTTCGAGACATTTTTTTTCATGTGGTTCAAGCTCTGTTTAACACATAAGAGACATACCTATCCTCTTAACAAAATAAAAGGGACACACTATCACACAATGGAAAAAACAAAGCCTAACATGCCGACAGAGAAAAATGAACATCTTAAAAACAATGACCTGTCATTAAAAAAAAGGAAACCCCCCCCACACACACACACACACACACACACACACACAGTGACAAGGGGAAAAACAACATGATAGACTTGGAAGTACAATGCGGTATAAAATAATCTGCTTTTCAAAACTTAAATTTCAAAAGAAGCACCTTGCACAAGTATTAAGTCTACTTCATGATACAAGACAGCTTTTCAAATGTTGGAAAGCATCTAGGACTAGGACATCTGTATTTCTCTACAGATGTGTTCTAATCACCAATCTCATTCATTCAAGAGCACTCATCTTCACATTTTCTCTGGTCACCTCATAACTTTAGCTTTCCACAGAAATGGACCAAACCCCTCTGAGTGGCTGGGCTACACACATCAGCTAAATGCAACAACATTGATATTCAATAGAAAAATATATTGCACTACTCTTTCCTCAAATGAAATGCCAGGGTAAATGATTTTAAATCTATTATGTTTGATTATCATTTAAAGGCCTTCTAAAGTTAACCATTTCAAGTGTGTTACATTAGGACTGAGGATGGAATCCTTACATAACAAGGACAGTTTTTGCATCAATAATTTCATATTATAAAACAGAAGAAAAGCAGATCAATCAACAGTGATGAGTATGATGAAGCACAAACAGTGGTATTCTTCAGTCTTGAGAAATCCATGCAGTCAATAGGGTTTGATACATACACGACTAATGTAATGACATCCATTCCAAATGGCTTAAAAAGGGTGGTAAAAAAGTCAGGCACACACTCACAGGGTAAACTGTGTACACAACTACAATTTGGTTTGTTATGCACTCGGCTGACTAAACCGTCATGTGTATTTGAGAAAATTAACTCAAAAGGGAAACATATATAAAGAACTAAAGGACAGGTTGAAAAGTAAACAAATAAAGAGCATTAGAAACATTTCCCAGGCCGACTTTTACTGCAATACGGCAGCAAATCTCTCACGGTACGCACTTTCACTACATCAGCAAAACATGATGTCAACGACCAGTATTAGGCATAAAAATCTTTTCTTACAATTGAAAAATACAAGTAAAATTGTCAGCCTGGAAAGCAACCAACCTCATCACAGCCAGTGTGTGGGACAAAGTTGGACTTTAAGCTGCATTTTTAAGTGAAAGGAAAATAAATGATACATTATTTCATTCATATTTTCATCCCAATCTAAAACCTTTTACAACTGAACAAGAAATGGCCCCAAACCCTGCAGAGTGAGTGTCCAACGTGTTATTCATATTTACATACAGAGCATGACGAAGCTTCTCTGAACAGGGACTGAAGGGTCTGACGGAGGCACTGTGCCGTGTCTTTGTGTGATTATCATTGGCTGTGAGTGGAGGAGAGTATCTGAGTCTGGGGTTAGGGTTGAGGGCGGGTCCCTCTTTTCAAACACTTTGCACCAGTCCGGCCTCCAAATGCCACTCAAGTTTATACTGACTGCCTGCGTCAGCACATCATCTTGGGGCTGACTGTGACTGCGTTGCCATGTCGATTCCTCCCGGCTGGCCCGATCCCATGCCGGCCAAGACCGACATAGCCACCGCCTCTGCAGCGC
>OMLP01012602.1:70912-99403 GCA_900302685.1 Spondyliosoma cantharus
TCAACTGTGCCTTGTTTGTTTTTTTTTTGTTTTTTTAGGTATGATTCATCACCCAAGAAATGTCTGCAGCTCTGTCAGCAGACTATATGCATTTTCTTAAAAGGAATATATCCTTACAGTCTTTCCAAATAATTTCAGATCTGTACCAATATTAACAGATTATGTGACAAAGTCAAATGAAATATATTCATCTCTCTATTTACATATATTATATATTTACATATATTCTTATTATTTTAGTTCATGCTTTATAGGTTCCCTTTTTTTTTGCGTTATTTCGGTGACCTTGGGGGAATGTTCTGTTCTTTGCCACTGCGTCTGGCTCCTCGCTGTGGGGAAAACGGTTTGCCAGTATTCAAGCCTCTCTGATGGTCCCGAATCTTCAGCCCTGCACCTCCAAATTTAACTTGGCCATTTGCCCCTCTGAAGGAGCGTAATGGTTGACGAGGAGGGCGGCTGTCCCCGGATTTCTCTGGTTTGTCTGTAGTGCGCTTGGAGTTGAGCCTAGGCTCCTCAACCCTGTTGACCTTGAGTTCTTGCAGGGGTTGGCTGGTTGACGATGCAGGAGGGGAGGGAGAGGGCGTCTGTGCTGGTGGTGGGTCCTTGGCCAGCCTCTGGCACACCTCTGCATAGCTGAGCTTTCTTAGGCCCTGGATAGAAATAGCAGAAATATAGAAATAATACTGTAATAATATTGCATATTTGATACTTAAAAGAGATTTTGTGGACTATCTTCTAATTTCAAATAACTTTTGTATCAGTATTTGTGTGACATATTCCAATTCGCCAATTTTGCCTTGAGCTCATGGCACTCAAAATGAGGAAAGCCTTACCAGCTCTGATGTTGGAGTTGGTGGAGACGAGGATGGTGCTTCTGTAGAAACAGACTCGCTGTAGGTTGAGGGGGCTTGTTCAGAGCCTGTTGGGGAGGCAGCCTGCGTGGACGAGGAGATTGCTTCCTTTGGAATGGGAGGTTCAGCTTTATTCTCTTCCTTTACTGGAGGAGAAACACTAGATAGAAAAATAATAAAAGATAAAGTTATTGACATTTATATGCTCTTTTTATTAACACATTTTTTTAAGCTTGAAGTAAACTTTACCTTGAGACTTGTGGTGCCACTGCCTGTGGTGTCACAGGAGCAGGTTTAGCAACTGGGGTCACAGGAGCAGGTTTAGCAACCGGGGTCACCGGAGCAGGTTTGTTTACAGCATCATCTGAGGTGTTTGTGTGTCGGTTCTCGTTAACCTCTTGGCTCACGGACTGAAATAACCGAGGATAAAAAAAAAAAATAATGATGCACATTTACACAGTTAACCTAAATGCTGTTCACAAGAATCTCCAGAGTTGAAGGTATCACGGAGGACCAGATATTTACCTTGTTGGGCACTTTAAGGCCACGTACAACATCAGAAAGGCGCATCTCTGGTGTAGTTTCTCCCTGTACACTGACCACTGCACCCGGCAAAGGAGGAAAATTGGAAGCTGCCAGGTCAAAGTTTGGTGGAGGTGCTACCTTGGCTTCCATCAGAGGGATAGGCTTCTGTAACTTTTATGACATCAAAATAAAATGTCAAACACAATGTGCAGCTTGCCATGAAACTACTACACTAACAGTCAACTTTGGAATAAGGAGACACTCTCAGGACGTCCTTGGTCTATATAGAAGTTAAAAATAATTTTGTGAGGGAAAAAAAAAGGGGGAAAATAGGAAAATATACTGACCGTAGTGTGTTCATCTTCTCTTTTCCTCCTCATGCCTCTGTGGATACCTCTCCTAAAATGAAGCCAGATTATTATGTTAGAAAGTAATTCACAACACTGTTCAATGTGCATTAGCCTATCACACCATGGTTGTAAATCTTCATCTAATAAACTGTTATGTTAATGAGCTGGATAACATTCACTCACCTGCCCCGTCCAGTTCCGCTCACATATCCATTTGATGGAGTGTCTTTAAAGCTGAAGGAAGACAGAGAGAGTGTTGCTGAAGTAGTGCCAGGCGGTGTCCCTGATGTCTGGAGGGGCTGTGGACTCAAGGGACAAGACAGGCCATCCATCAGGGCCCCCGGAACCAAAGAAGGAGAAGGGGGCACATCCCCGTGCCTAGCTTGATTCTTAACATGGTTTCTGGGTGAAAACAAAGGACACGCATTTCTCACTACTGACAGTCAGTTCTTCCATGAAAAAGTACATTGTTAATAGTTTAGGGTTGTGCTAACATAATCCATTACTTAAACAATAACAGATGGTATACCTATAAAAACAGTGTGGGGTATGGACAGAGAGAAAGTTTGATAATAATACATCATAATACACCATAATACACAAATTTAAATAGATGCTGTGAGCGAGAAAGAGGCAAATCATTATCCTATATAAATGTGTTAAATGTGTTTCAAAAGTTATGCATATTTCAAGAAAGACAGTTCATTATGACTGGACAGCATTGCTATCAATGAGAGTTATCATGTCAACATGACTTGCACCTACCGGTTCCTGTTCATGTGTCGATGGGTGTTTGAGTTTCCATCAAAGTTTCCCGTACTGCTGTAACCATTCACGAATCCACCGTTTGGGAAAGGTGCCTAGGTATCACAAAGGGCAGCCATAAATCAAATTAAGACACCTTCAGAAAAACCTGAAAAATAAAATCTGTGTATGGACTGAGACAGCTGTGACACTGTTTCAACCAAGTTGACTCAATTTAATTTTAGCAGTTAAATTATAGATTCTTCTGGATAGAAGAATGCATACATTTCTATTTTAAAAAGAGACAATCGGAACAATATATTCAGGTTCTCACCAGTGGCGTTTCAAAGTAAGGCACGACCGAAGGGTTCCAGGATGGAGACACCACAGGGTATACAGGGTACTGCTGCTGAGGGCTGTACACCTGCTGCATGTAGACCGCAGAGCCATACTGAGCCTGTGGTTGAGCCTGCTGAGTGTACACGCTAGAGTCCACGCTGCGGAAGCCGTTCTTGCCAAAGAATGTGTTTATGGCCTTAATGCGGGCCTGGAGGGAGGAAAAGAGAGAGAAGAGAATCAGGCATACATGTTAGAAGTATCAATGTGACCTCTACAGTATCTATGATGAGTAGTGTTGCAGCTCTGTCTTTTGTCCATTCATTCCATTAATCCCCTCAGATCTCAAATACAGTCATTAGGTCATAAAACACTGCACTGACTAGGAGAAAGAAGAAGAAAGGGAGGGATAGGGAGAAAGGGAGGGAGAGGGAATAAGAGGAAGAGGGAGAGTAAATGAGGATGAGGGAGAGGAGAGGGAGAGCATAGAAGAAGAGATACAATAGACTGACGAGAACTACAGATGAAGATTTCCACCCAGCCAGCCACAGTGCCTATGGATCCTTCCAAGCGCGATACTGATCATCACTGGGGCTTAGACGGAAATGTTACATCACAGCCTCATTTGTTTTATCAGGGAGAATAATGGCACACAAGGTCAAATAAAATTCCAGCTGAAAATGGTGCATTAGATACCTGAAAAGGTAAATGTCACATTGTGATATTAAGAGTTTATCCACTGTCTGGAGATACGGGTATGCAGCGATTCTGACACACACCTCCATGCTTATCAAGTCTATGTACACACAAATCCCAAGGTTACTTCTGAGACTAGGGCTTGGCCAAAGGGCCGAGCCTTGAGAGGAGTGATGTGACAGCCAACACCACAACTAGTCTTGTGTAACATAATGGTCATTGGGTTCAATACTGCTGTCTAAATTAGAACCAAAAGGAGCAGTGATCTTGCCTGAGATAAAAACGTAACGTAGCAACGTCCTAGTTGCTGACTAATAATGTTAAATACTGGTTATGCATTTTAAAATGACAGAACTCACCATGATTGGTTTTCCCTGGAACGTTTTCACTTCCTCTCTTAGGAATTTAAAAGCCTGAGGACAGGAAAAAAAGAAAATAACTAAATAGTCACAATACAGTGAAATGTGTGTTGTTCCTTCTCTAACCTCCCCCCTCATTCCCAGAGCAGCTGTGAAAATGTCAGTGTTTATAACTGAAAACGTGTCACTTGCATGTACTAAAATGAATTTTTTTTTCCGTGAAAATACCTGTTGTGCATCCATATCTGACTGAAATGTAATGTACCAGTTGCTGTTGTGTGCAAACTCAGCACTCAACGCTTTTGGACAGTTTTCACTCTTAAAAAGAGCCTCCACTTCCTGTGAAAAAAGATGCAAGGCATACATTAAACATTGCTTAAAACACTGGACTAGTACATAATTTCCCCACCTGGCAGGCTGTGTAATAATAAGCTATCAATGATATATTCCCATTACGACAAATTAATCCACAAAGTAAGTTTCAACATTAAAATGCAGTGGAGCCAGTACTGTCATCATCTATAACTGACTTGCCAGCTTTGTCCAATCACAGAGTAAGCAAGCGCAAGCATGTGGCAACACCTCCTCTGTAGGACTGTATAGTGAGACAGGTGGGTGTTGTGGGAGGATTATGCTTAGTATGCACTATAAAACTTTCTTTACCTCAACTGGTGTAGTCTCTGGCACCTCTCTCAGAATAATGATGCAGCGACTGTGGTTTGGCCGAACCCTCTCTCCACTTTCATCTACTTGCACCATGGGAGAGGCTGTAACAAAGACACAGAGGAAATACAGGGTTTTTTCACCACTTAAAAGTAACTTGATGGACCCTAATTCACCTACATATATGCTGTTGTCTTTCTCGCTCTCTCTGGCATAGATCTGCAACCTTTTATTATTTATTTTTTTTAGTAACTACAAGCACTGAATGGCAGTGCAAATTCTGCCAAGCTTTCTCAGTGTCCTTATCAACACAACCAAACCCTGTTTCAGGAGAACTATGATAAAAAACAGACATGCATGGCAAACAGTTATTGGCTGGTAAGCTACACACCCTTCAGAGTTTTCTCCCTGGGAAAATGGTTAACAGAAACACACTGTGGTGGAAACTTAAGCACCGACACCAACTTCATACATTTAGATTTAATTGTTACTGATAAATGGAGGGTCCTGACACGTCTTCTCTGTTCTGAAAAGTTTATCATCAGGTGAGTGTTCTAAACAAAAGCAATAATAAAATATTTCACATAAGTGACTTTTGCAGTTTGAAATAATCATTCATTGGTTCAGTTTTGTATACTCGAAGTTAAAGTGGTCACTTATTCAACTGGGACAGGGCACCTAACCTTAGTAACTGATATATAAAACTTATATAAAACATAAATTATATTTTAACTTCAAAGATTCTGTCTGCAAACTGAAGTTTCAGAGAATTGTTGAGCATTTCTCAGAAATACAGGGAGAACAGCAGTACTAGTACCTCTCAGTACATCCAGAATGATGTCCATGTCCGTGGTTAGGGCTTTGATGTCCTCCATGCAAGCAATGGTCCAGATGGGGACAAACTGATCACTGTCCATCTGGGATATCAGGTACAGGTCCTTTGATAAGTTCTCTCTGCAAACACCAAAAATAACATTAGACTAAAAACATAATTCATAATGTCTTTGCTCTATATCTATTCTACAATAAGAACTCTGATGGAAAACAAGAATTCATCAATTCTTCTGTTCATTATAAATGAAGTGCTTCAGACGTTCATGGTTCAACTCAAAATCCTTCCAATATATAAAATACATAGATCACTGAAATATGTGTATGGGTGAGGCAATTCATTTATAAAATAAATTATGCCAATTAAATGCACACACATTTCACTCTGAGACATTAACTCATCTGTTTCACTTTCACCGGGTAGGAAAATCCTGATAGCATAGGATATAAAAACCTTGGTTTAGACCAAGTTTTTAATGAATTGAATCATGGTTAGCACTCAGGTTCATTCAAGAAAAGAAAGTGAAAAATTTCCAAAATAAAATGGCCAACTTGAATTAGGCTGACTCATAGTGACTCATACCTGTAAATTAGAATATACTACACTGAGAAAAAAGCTGGATGCATGCAGTTATGAAACAAACTCCAAGTCGATTCAGTTATTCATTGCTGATGTTCTAGTAGCTGTATACACACATACACACACCCAGCTTGTGCAATAAAGTATACAATTGCAAAAATCCATCCAAAAAAGGTTTTTTAAGTTTAACGTCTTAAAAGAAACTTGTGGGAAGAGGAGTTAACACTGGACACAGCTGTAATTTGTGGTATAAAAAGGACTTGGTACATTTGTGCACTACTCACCTAGAAAAGCAGAACTCAAGCAGTTTCTTCAAAGACTCTCTCAGGCTCTCTTCAGACATTGGTTGTTCCTTAGAAACATCCCCTTCTATAGCCGACTCAAATTGCTGGTCAAAGACTAAATAGCTTAAATCAGGGTGGTCAGTGCCATTCACAATGCCCTCTGTGGGTACTGGGGCAAAGTCAGCAGTGCTGTCAGGATACTCCGTGTCGAATCCTTTCCCCCCTGAGGAGGGAACTTCTACATTGCCTAAGACACAAGAGGCAAGCAGAAACAAAATGGTTGTGAAATAACATCACCTATTGCTCTAAACAAGCTTTATCATGCCCTGTCTTTGCTGTACAATTCTGAGGATAAGAGTTACAACTTCCTCAAAGACTGCATCTAGCTTTAATTTTCTTAGTATGTCTCAATAAATACTATACGTGTCTATACATGTCAGTTTATCCCCACACTTGGGCTGTACCAGTGCAAGAGAGACAGGAGTTTGGTTTTCATCAAAAATAAAATTGCACAAGGACAAGATGGAGATAAACTAAGATTAAAAAACATTCTGTGTACAAATTGAATAAGCTCATACCTTCAGACATCTCAGTAGGAGAAGGGTGGGTCAGCAGCCAAGCAGAATCCTCTGTACCTTCTGGGATGTCATTCTGGTGGGCAGGAATCTCCTGCCACACTTTAGCATTGGGGTTCAAACCTGCTCCCTTTGTGGTAACCTGCATGATTATATAAAAAAAAAAAACACACTGAGTTAGAGACAACTGCTTAGGGTGAACACCTTATAAGGACTGCTGCATGTTAGAGGAAACACAATGGTGCAGTTAGAACAGGAAGGCCATGTTCTGCTCATCATCTTGTTATGAAACTGTGAGATTGTAAATGATTAAAAAAATGTAAGGTGTAGAGTTGCATGACCTACAACGGATTTCAGACTGGCGCGAGTCAAAAGTCCTCAAAAGTAATTGGTATTAAAGACTGTTTTTAGTTTCCAGAAGTGGAGCCAGGTTTTGGGAGGCCAGACTGGTGGAATTGTGGAGGAACAACAAGTGTCTGTTGAACAATTTCAACGATTTACACACCCTCCAAAGAACAAAAAACAGACTGTGGTGGAAACACCATGCTGTGGGAATCTAAGCACTGACACACTTCATACATTTACTGAGGGGTCCTGACACATCTCCTAGGTTTTGAACAGTTTATTAGGTGATTGCTCAAAACAAAAGCCTAACATATTTTAAATGTATGCGACTTTTGCCATTTGAAATAATTATTCTGTGGTTCAATTTATTACGCTCCCAATTTTTCTCTATTAGACAAATAAACGTTTTAAAATATCTTGCGTACAGTGGTGTCTGATGTATAAACTACTTTTCAGCAAATAGACTGTCCTTGCTTAGATTGACTACTACTACATTGAACAAATCATCTAATAATACTGCAACCGGCTACTTAAAAAATTCCCAATCATGCACATGCTTTCCAGGCAACAGGTCATTTCTAGTCTCAAACATGATGTTAATTAATCATCGGGCACTCAAAACACAACAAAACTCAATAAAAATCTGGAAAATTCCCCATATAACATGTATCTAATAGCACGTCACACATTTATAGAAAAAAACAAACAAACATACACATAACAAAAGACAGATGGGACAAGAGGGGAAAATCGGCATGTAATAAAAGCTGGTGAATAAGCTTCTTTTAGATATTGCAATACCTCAAAATATGTCTTAAGCTCCATACAACATTCCGAACTGACTCCCTTACTCTAATAAATCATAGCCATTCCAATGAATGAAGGTAATTCACCCGAGATCCTGTAATCCTGCTTTCCATTTTTGCAAGCCCTCAGCTCCTCACTCACAAACCATGTGAGTGTGAGTTCTCATTGGCCTTCCTTGTCCCTCTGACCCCGCCCCTCACACAGTCACATGTAGCCATACATGGCGCAAATACGCCTGAGCCTCCAGCGTGACTTGAACGAGCTTTTCTGACCTGTCATCCATTGAATAAACCGCCAGCGTGGTTCAACCATTGTCGTTAAACCAGTATATGAATGGACATTGCACAGCCGTGTAATCCAGCTAGTCTGCTATGCGAAATGTGGTTACATTTCAGGAGCTGTGGACTTTGTAGCCAGCTGAAGTAGCGTGACTTTGAGGGTCGGGCAGAGAGCACATGGTGCCGATGTGCCCAGGCAACTTCAAACAGACGACGACGTTTGTTTCTCTTCGAGTCCTATTAAATACAGCTGACTGTACATACATGGCGCTTGTGGTTAGTCCATCACCAACTCATCCACGCATCGATTGTTTAAAATTGACGTCCGAGCAGCTTATAGCCGTGACCTTTATCACGGAACTCTTTGATAGCCATTTGGCTACAGTTGTGTAACAGCTAACATTTAACACACATCACGTGGTGTGGTTGCTGTACATGCAATTTAAGGAGATTAAATAATAGTGTGTAATTGGGGTTCAGTGCAACTTATAATGACGCGTTATATCACATTTCCTCCAAATACAAAATGTTCTAAAATAAATGTTAGTAGAATAGCTTAGGTTTATTTAATGTTTCGCCGTGAACCATATTTTACCCGGCGACACCGTAAATACCTGCCTTTAGCTAACTAGCTTAAGTTTATTAGCAGACCAGTGAGAACCGGCCTTTTTTTGACCTAAGCTAATACGTTTGGCTGGTTGCCAATAACTCGCCATTAACTGTCCGTGTAAATGATAACAGTGAATTGGAGCATGGACGCCGACAAATGAACTACAGTGTAAAGTTACAACCGGAGAGTCGAGCCAAGGATAACACGAGTCAAACAGGAGGAAGGACGCAAACAGGTTGTCGCATGTTAACGTTAGCTAGCGTGCCCCCTTTTTCTCCAGGCCCGAAACTCACCATGCTGCTCTGATCCTCGCCTCCTTGATATGTCCTCCTCAGCTCCGGGTGATTTAATTCCCCTGTTGTTGTTGGTTTTTTATCCTCCAGCAAAGTATTTGAACTCTCAATTATTATCCACACGTATTTCGAGTGGGACCGTCGTCGCTTTCACGTCTTCACTAAGTTACCGTCTCCCCGGTAACGCTGTTCACACGGCCGAACGTGCTCCCGTCGTAACGGAGCGACCACAACTTTAAAGCTGCTAAATGAAAACACGAAGGGACTATTTTCGCTTTTTATTTACTGAAAATCGTTTCCCATTTGACAATAGAAATGTTGCTCCGCTCAATTCGTCATCGCGCAGTCCTGCCTCGAGTCACCGTTCATCCAGCATGTGACAGCTGCGTCCTCTGTCTGCCACCGTCCGTCCCAACAGGCTGCTGCTGCTGCTGCTGCACTCCGCCTCCACCTCCGGCTACCTCCCCGGCAACAGCAATGCTAACACCGCAGCGTAGCAACGACTGGCTGTGTGACCTCTCCAAGGGGACAGGACGGCAACGAGAGTGCTGATCTTATAATAACTACGAGAGCGACACGAAGCTAATTTATGTTATAACTTTGGCTTGCGTTTCACCTGACATCGCAAACACGACTGTATTAGTTACTGGCCGCACACTGCTCGTTATCACCGCCTGGCCGAGTAGATAGGACGTGACCCCGAGCAAACTTTGGAACTGACAGGGGCGAAGTTCCGTCCTGCATCAGCAGCTTATGTTCACCTACTATTTAAAGAATTTCAAGTGAAATATGTAAATGTCATTATAAAGTTTCCTCTTCATTTAATCACTACACACAATGAATAGTGTGCAGGAGCCAATTGTTGATGTTAACATATTGTTTACAAAATTAAAATTGTTATTGTAAAAACAGACCACACACTTAATAGATTTTTAAGGTTTTCAACGATTGGGTCCATTATATGTAATTACATGTCAAAAACTCTAACCCTTCTAGAAAGTGTAATTAAGTATTGCCTAAAGGTACATGACGGTTTGGTTTCAATCCTGAACCCTATACAAAGAAATAATTAATGTACGTTTGGATTAAAGCTGTAATGGTCAAATCTTGGCACAGTTGTCAGATTATATATCATTTATTTTTCACAGGATCTTCTACACATTAAGTACTCCTCTACAGTCTGCCATCACATCTGATTTCACTTGTGGCTCATGGGACCATATGCGTGGGACCCCTTTCAGTCTCGTGACGTCATGCAATGCCTAGCATTGATGCTGCATTCACGTGCTCCTCGGACGCTCCCACTTCCCTAGTTAGGAAGTAGTGTGTTCATGTCGGAATGTGGGAGCAACATGGAAGACAACAAGCTGTTTGCCATTTTATTGCTCTAAACATTTAAACAACAAGTTTACGGCGGTTTCCAGTGCTTGAGTATTGAGGAAGAGCAAATGAAACGATGCAATGACTGTAAATGCCTTTTGTAAAAGTTTCTTATCATCAACCTTATGTTTACCTTTGCAGTTAAGTCTGTCCCCCTTCAAAAGGATCACTCTTAATAACTGAAAACATCTTTTCATATATGCAGGGCCTTAAAACTTGAGTTGAAGAAGATGCAATTTACAAAGTACAGTTAAAAATAAAGGTCTTGGTTCAGGACCCCACTGATGAGAACACAACAATGAAAGACACTCAAATGTTCCTTGAATGCAAAATGTCCACTTTAATTTTGCAAATTAACAGGACACCCATTTCCATTAATTTAAAATTGACCAAGTACACGTAATTGCTCTACCATGACAACAGACTACATGTGATTTTCCGGTGTTAGTGTACAAAAAAAAAACTTCTCTAATATTTAACATGACTTGTGTGGATTGGTGGAGAACATTACTTGTCCTACAACAGCAGATGTACATAAACCTAAAATACCCCCCTTCCAATCATGACGAGCTCAAGCAGGTGTTCTCATTAAGCCTTGGTGGGCCCAACCACCTGTGATGACTGTTGGCTCTGCTGTAGCTGCTGGATCTTCGCGTTCATTACCTCAATCACAGCTGCAAGACAGAACATAGTGTACAAAGTCAATAGATGTGTAATATATTCTCAACTAGGTGAGGTGAGATTACTGTTGACTGTCCTTGAAATACTCTCATCATTAAATGGAGATTAGTGTCCACTCAAAACTAACTTTGGTTTCTAGTTACTATGTTTTGTAGTAGAAACTTTAATGCAAACACATTTTCTACATTTGAATGAAAGCCTGAAGACAAACTGAATATTTTTGTGCGTAAAGAATTTTTAGAGGGCAAATGTATAAAGGCAAGGGGAGAATGCAACAGGAACTGTTTGACAAAAATGATCAATCAGCACAAAACTGGACAAATTCAAAAAGATTAACAACACTGACGCTTTATGTGTACTTACTAGTAGTCCACATAGTCCATATTTTCTGGCAAACAGATTTTTTATATTGTAGCATCTTGTCTTGTAAACCAAGGAGACTGCTTCATAGACAGGACTACAATTTCTGCCCTGTTCACCCAATGTGGACGTGAACACTTAAATTGAAGTCACACATTAGAAGACCCTCGTTGTTTAATTTCAAATCCAATATAGAAGTATATATAGCCAAAACAAATGTTCTACTGCCCAAACAGATACCCATATTCAAAGTTTAGTATTCAACTCTTTGTCCATTGTATTACTAAAAAGATAATGGGGCATTGTAGCATTAAAATATAATGCTTGCAAATTAGAGAAACGATAACGTGGTGAAAAAAGTAGGAAATACAGATTTGTATGAAAAATGTAAGCGTGCTCACCTTGTTTCATGGCATGTTTTTCCTGAAGGGCTGGCTGAATTTTCTCTATCTGCTTTGTGAGGAAGTCTATTTTGCGTTTGAAGAATGCTGTTGCATCTTCCACTTTCTACAGAGGAACACACAGTGTAAGTAAAGAACGTTTTACATCATCTAAAGAAATTATTAAGCACATTTATTCATGGGCGATCAAATGCAAATGTATTTGCCTTTTCAACATAGTATCCTGTCCCAACATCCACTAGTACAGTTTCCACATCATTTAATGATCCAGGGACGTACATCTGAGAGGAAGAAATGTCAAGGACATGTAGGTATGTTTCTAAGAGACACACAACTTATTTTAAAGCACATCACACCAAACAGCAAAATATGATGAAATTCTGGTTGATCCACAGTAAATAAAGGATACAGAGCTGGTGAGTGGCACAAGCAGTTCTTTTCCTGTATGAGGGAGGAGAGGGAGAGGACAAAAAATTAATTAATAATGCACTTTGGCTGCAAATTCAATTGTGTTTGGTAATCATTCCTGTAACTTTGTTAAAGTTTCGCTAGTAAACGTTTACTCACCTTTATTGTTTTGGTTCAGGACGTTCAAACTATCTTTTGCTTCAACATACTTGGTCTGGACGACTTTGAGCTGACTTATTGAAGACGTCAAGAACTCAATCTCCTGCAGAAACATCGAAATGTACAAAAACAACTGAAGTCAGCGACAGTCAATACACAGTGATCAAATCCACTGCTAACAAATGCGCACCTGTCAGCTGTCCAACAATCCAACAAGAGAGCAGCAATATATACTCAACAAAAGTCAACAGCAAACATTTCAAAAACATTTATAGATGTTGTAGAAATGCGTGAAGCGACGAGGGACAGACAATGTTAACATGAATCATACCAGGTGACTGGATATTTAACTCACGTTTGCACGGTTAGCATCAGGGCTAGCTAGCTACCACACCCTCACGTTTCCGCTCAGATTGTCGCCCTCATAAAGGTAAATATGAAACAACACAGCCACAACTCAAATATACTAAATATTTTTACCCGTACCTGATCAAGCTGGGTTTTCAATCCCTCTAGCTGAGGCAGGGAGAGGTCTGTGAGATTCACCGCCATGTTGGAAGCGCGACGCAAATGACCAAATGACCCCCTCAGTGATAGTGTTTCCGGGTGATGGAGAGGGGCGGGCTTTAGTCTGAGACACCGCCCCCCTGCGGACAGGACACGTACAGCTGCTCATCACACTTGAGCCTTGTTAAAGGTTTCTTAACTGGCTCATGCGTCTCATGCTTTAATTAAAATGAGCTTCAAATGTTGTTGGGAACTTAATGGTTCTCAACAATAACTTTTATTTCGCAATGTATATGTATGTTAGTCAACTAAAATGGATGTGTGTGCAGAAAGGACATTGTACATATACGGAAGTTGAGGCATGACAAAATTAAGTTTGGTCCATTTGTGTCCACAATGTATGTTGAAAATTAGAACTAACTTTTGTTTTCCAAATGCATTGCCACCACTAAAAATTACCTAAAAATATAAACAATTATTTTGTGCTTAAATGTTGCCAGGGCTATCAAATGTCAACCTACTTTTTTTTTCTTTATGCTAAACAACTGAACATTCAACTGAAACTTTAAATATCGTCATAGAATGTTATTACTGGTTTCCCTGATATAGACAGCTGAAGTCACGCCCCTTACACTTTGCCTCCTGGGACTTTATTGCAGAAAACTGTTTGGTAGTGAATGGAGATCAATTATTTTTTGATCCTTTTGAATTACGCCATGAACTACACATTTGATATTTGCCAACTTAAAAGATACATTTTCAAGTCAAGGAAGTCACAATACATTGTCACAATAAAATATACCATTATTGTAAGGACAATATCTAGATGCTGTGTAAGATCTAAGTTGTTTCAATAGGAAAATAATTTGTTTCAAATTATAGATGCACATAATCAGTTCAGATATTTCTTATTCTGACAATGTAAACATGAATACCACTTTTCAGGCATTTCCCCAATTATAAAGTCATTTCCAGAATGCAGACACTGAATGTATGTGCAAACACATTTATTCAGAAATTGTTGTTCAATCAACACATTAAAAATCTTAATTAAAAAAATATCAAGATATTTAAAATCCATTTACACTATAGTTAGTACTATAGGTATAAAAAATAAAAATAAAGTATTGGTTTAAATTAAGGAAACACAGTATATTTTAATCTTGCTAAAGTATTAATAGCAAGCAATAGATACTGCATAGATTGTTCGAGGAAGAGCTTAGGCGCATCAGCTACTGCAGGTGGACTGGTAAGCCATAGACTACAGGTGCAGCTCCTATGAGGTGTTTCAGGTGTGTGGCCTGACGTGACAGGCCCATATAATCCAAGAGGGGAGCACCAGACCCAGCAGATAACCAGGACTCCAACAAGGCTTTAGTGAAGCGATCAATATCCCGATCTGTCACATCCCACAGGTTTCCCAAAACAAAGGGGCTAGGGAGAAGAAAAAAAAGAAATAGTCATAACAGACGCACTAGGAGAATCACCAAATATACCTCCATAACTCTCACCGAAATTGAACAATTCCACATCATAGATTGAACAAACATTTACATAGCTTGCACTGTTGGATTTTTGTGGGTTTTTTAAAATAAAAAAAAAAAAGGAAAAAAAGATTGGTGGCTGCTGTCTTGTTTTTTTTTGTTTTTTTAAACCAATCAAAAACATTGACTTGTGTCTCACAAATCTGTGAAGACAATATCCTGAGATGCAACTAAAGAAAAATTGGTAAATTCAGGTTTTCCAGATCTGCCACATCAAGATATAAAAACAACTCTAACCCTTCTTTCTTTCTAACAGTAACCAACAGTAAAGACAGATATCTCACCAGCCTGCTATGAGGTAGTTGAGGATGATTCCTTGTCCTTCCTGATCACCGCGAACTGCAAGAGCAGCACTGCTGCACCCAAAAAGCAGAGACGCTGCTCTCATCTGCTGCTTTAGAACTGCCTGGCTGTCCAAGAATCGTGCACCTGCACCATGACCCACATAACTAAAGCAGTTTGAGGTGAGAGGGACATGGACAGGGAGGACATGAAGTAAACCCGGTTATCTAATCAAAGAGCTTAATATAGAACAAATCTTGTACAAAAATATGACAGAATTGGATTAAAAAAACACACATAAATAGGTTTTTAATTTCTATTTGTTAGCTGATTGTTATTACAGATCCAGTCAAACAGAAGAAATCTTCAATTAAATTAATTAGAATGATCTGACAATTATAAATGAATGATTTTGCCTTGCCCTTAGCCTCATCATGAAGTGCAACTATCATTTCCCCTCCATATCAGGATACATAATATTGTCACAAACTCACATGTATAGATCTTTGGTGGCAACAGCTTCTTCCAGCTGAACCGAGTCAGGCGCAGCGCCACACACACCCTCCCAATCCAGTTTACTTTAATGAAAACAATTAAACAATTAAAGAAAACAGAACAGTGAAAGCAACTTTTTCAGACAAATCAAATAGTTTTTTCTTGATTGTTGGTCTCACCTGCTGAACCATTCCTTGAATCGGTCTTGAGAGTTTCCTAAATTGGCATCAGGGTCCAGCACATAAAACACCTGCTTTGCATCCACACCTTGCTTCAGGATGGACTGAGGTTCGGTCTACAGGGGAAGAAATAGGAGTATCCATAACCACCACTAAACCCAACTGTCAGAAAGTAACTTGCATCTGCACCACAGGGCATAAAGAGCTTAACCTCACCTCTTTTTGAATGCTCAGTCCAATTAGTGAGTGCAGAGATGGCATTCGGCTGACAGAGCGAGAGCTTAAGATGGAGATGCTCTCCCACGGCAGCTTCTGAAGGTACTGCAAACGGAACAGGAGAGAAAGTCGTACATTTCAGCATTATCTTACCACACAAAGTACAAAACAGTGCTTCGGATGCATGTTCTCTCTCAAAAAGCAGCTCTGTGCACACATCAGTCTACAGGTGAATAAGTATTCAGCAGAGATGATGAACACAACCTTGTCAAGGATGAGAACCACATGACCGCTGGGCTCGTCTCTGTCAGTGAGCCGAGACACGGCTGCATGAAGAAGCTGGTCACACTCCATGTCCCACTGTGGAGAGACTCCAAGAGCGAATCTTTTAAGGTCTTCTTGGGAGAGCACAGGAGAGGCAGACAGCACGGCCTGAAACACAAGTCAGAAGTGTAAGTGGGAGTTGTTTTGTCTTTCCTTTTCGCAGCCGCTTTGAGACCAGGACAGAATAGTAGGTCAGACTCTGATGCTAAAAAGGTATTGGGTGAAGAAAGCCACATACCTTCAACATCTCTTCATTGACTGTCGCTCCCTTTGCGGACAAGGATTTGCAAAGGTGTCGAGCCTGATTAGAGACCTCAGGATCCAAAGACAGTGGGAGAAGTAAGCTTCTCCAGCATCCCAGTAATCCCTCCATCTCCTTCAACAGCCGCTGAAAGAAAGATGGGAGGTTTTAACAAACTTTTAAGTGATTTGTCTTAGTCAAAACTTAAACAACAATTCTTACAGTATCATGTTGTCTTTGTCTATGCGTCTGAGTGGAAGTAAATAACGGTGAATGATTAATGCAGTTATTGTGACTCCCAAGCAGGACCCTGGTTTCTTCTACACTTGCCTCAACTCGAGAGTCGAGTGCCCTGCGGCCCTCCCACCACTTGGCTTTCTCAGACACACAGCTCACAATCTTCTGTTCCACCTGTATACTATCCATCTCCTGCACCAGCCAACTCATGGGGTGCTGCAAAACACAAAGACAAAGAATTTGAGCAGGGCAACATTTTAAAGTGGGTAGCGTCTCCGTATTGCTAAAGCCACAAGCCTTTACACTGTCTGGATTCAGATATTGGCTATGATTCTATATCATTTTTACCGTCCTCACCTGCCGTTTCGAGGTGGGGATGTGAACAGTGACCGGGGCAGATCCCTTCTCAAGACGTGACAGTATGATGCTGTCACCAATCTCACCGGGTTTTACTCCGAGCACGGATATCACGCACACCGTCACCCCTGTACAGCATGCACAGAGAGAAAGGATATATTACATTAGTATAATGCAATTAGCGTTCTGCTTTTGCTTGGCTAATGTCAAGCAGGTAAGCTTGACTACTGTATATTTTACCTGGGGGAAGGTGTTGAATTTGTTGCATAAACTCTTGACAGTGGCTCTTGGGGAAAGAAGCAGAGTCAGCAGTTGGGAAGGAGAAGATGGTCTCCAATTGCGTCAACATCTGTTCAGTAGAGTTCTTGGACTGACTCAGACTGGGATCTAGAGTCAGAGCATCCATCTTGTCTGCAAGCTCAATGGACGCCTTTTTCAACTTTCTGTTAGAACAATTACCAGTACCATCAGCAGAGAAAAAAAAAAAGTTCAGCCTACAGTCAAAAGAGGCCAAAAGTGTTTTAATTGGGTTTGAGATATCTTGCTGTATGGGTATATAGCAAGATATCTCAACAGTACACATACAACACGAGAGGTGCAACAAGTTATTGATTAGTTGTCAACCATTACATTTATCGACAGCCAGTTTGATAATTGAATAATCAGATTGAATAATATAGCAAAAAGTGAAAATCTTCTTATTCCAGTTCCTGAAATGTGAAAATGTTCCGGTTTCTTTGCTCCTTTGTGACACTTTTCAACGTTATCTGACATTTCTTAGAGCAAATAACTAAATCAAAAATAATCAACACAATAATTAAACTAATTGTTAGTTGCAGCCCTATACAACACATTTGCTTACCTTAGACTGTTGGCTAAATGCCTGATCGTGCGATGACGACTTGTGATGCCCAAGGACTGAGAGTGGAGCATTGCTGTGGTTATGGGATCCTGCTGTCCTGTGGTCAAAGCCAGAAGAGCACATATTGTCGTGTAGATGGAAGGCGAGGGGTAGTGCTGAAGGGTCAACCAGGCTGAATGGAGCAAAGACTGAATATCTTCCAAAGAAAGATTGTCTGGATAGAAAAAAAGAGAAATTGGAGATTTATGTGGATAAGCAACTGGAGAAAATGTAGATGTAGTATCCCAAATGATACTCTGTAAAAAAAAGTTTACATCTACTTCACAATGGCATAAATCAAGCTTGTGATCAATTCCTGGTTAAGAACAGATACATTGTACAAAGTATTAGATTATTTTCCTACACAATTTTCTCAAAAATTCTCCTTTTTTGATTATCACAGCCGGATTGTGAGCTACACTCTAATGAAAGGACACAAGATACAGTATCACTGCAGACCAACTGTGCAGCAGTGCAAATCCTCACCTGGCCTGGTGTCTGAATGAGACAGATCGGTTTGTGGAGCTTCTCTCAGATGACTTCTGCTCCTCAGTTCGGACAAGTCGTCTCTCTCAAAATCACGACACATATCCCTCCGCAACACCTCAAAATCTATGTCCGGAGAGAGTCAAAGAAGAGATTAGTGCTCTGGCACATCATCAAAATATTTTAGATGACTGTCAAATCAAATCAATTTTATCCATATTGCCCAAATTCACAATCACATTGCCTCAATGGGCTTTATAATCTGTACTGTGATGACTATCATTGTTACCATTTGCCCCTTATATTTCCTTCCATTCAACTCCTCTAACATGCACTCTGGTTTTATTAATAGTTCCCAAAGGCATGCTTTAATATGTAATATGATGTGATCAATTAAACTAAATTTAGAATTGAATTATGGTAATTTTTGCAAATGCCAGGTAAGTATAAGAAGGTTATATTTCCTAATTAATGTGTGGAAAAAGACACACCAATACTTTTACTTGAGGTAGGATTATCTTCAGTCTCTGTGTCTGATGTCCTCAGCTGCTCAATGCTAATGTCCAGAACTTCTGTGTTTTCCTCCTCAATGGTCCTCATTTTGTCCGGCTCCTCCACTGAATCTGCCTCTGCCCTTGATAGCTCCCTTCTGGTTCTTCCTCTTCTTGTCGAGGCAGCTTGACGGACCAAGGCCTCATCATCCTCAGAGGAGGTGGTCCGAGGCACTGCAGTGCTCTTCTTACCCTTGGCCTGCCTCTTTGGTGGGACCTTCTCCGCAGGTGGATCTGGCGCCGTTTTGCCGTTTTGGGCAGCTCTTCTTGTGGTGGTTTGCTTTTTAGGGATTTCTTTTTTTTCTTTGGGCTCCGTTTGGGTGTTGGCTTCTGTGTCACTCTCATCACTAAACTCCACCTGCATAGACATATCAAAAAGGAAGCCATTGTTCATTAAAACACGAAAGCTGTATATTTTTGCAGCAATAAAACTTCTGCTCTGATTAGACGCCTACCTTGAAGTGTGATTTCTTTGCACGTCTGGGGGCAGCAGGAACAGGTCGGGCCTTGCCTCGAGCTGGTGACAACTCTTCATACACCTGAAACTGGAGCTTAGAAGCAGTCCTCGATGCTCTCTGCACCGAGACAGGGGCTCTCACCTTCTGAACAGGAGTAAAGCTTAAAGTAGGTACCACTGTGTTAAAATCAAACGAGCCCTGATCCCCAGAGGTTTTCAACTTAACCATCACCGGTGTCATTGGAACCAGTGCCTTTGCTTTGGTTGAAGAACTTGTCACTTGGATCTTGGCCTTGACAACCTTGACTTTCTTTGCCTCCTTTGTTTTGTCAGGAATATCAGTGTTTTTAATGGACTCTTTGGGCTTCTTGAGCAAAGATGAGGGAGGCACAATTTTCTGGTCAGATTTAAGCTCTTTATCCGCTTTTGGTGGATTCCACGTCCAAGCATTTGAGAAGAGCTCCTCTGGTGTGCAGTCCTTTTTGGCAGCCAAGGTAATTAGTGACACTATAGCTTTGGTTGCCATTAGACCTGCTCTCACAGGTCTTAGCACAGGAGAGGAGGTGGAATCAACAAATGCTAAGCCAGCCTCCAGTACTTTCCAAATACCACAGAACTTGTTGTGCCTTGGTTCCAGCCCAGACAGGGCCATGCGCAGGTACACGCGGCCCACCACGTCCTGCATCAGGGAGGGTTTACAGAAGCCTTTGACAGGCCCACACAGAGGGAAGAGTTTAGCCAATTTTGCCCCAAGTTTGGCAGAAACACTCTTACAGCGGCTTAATGTTGCAGACTGAAGTTTCAAACTGACTCTAGCTTCGTTGGGATCCAGCTGGAGAACCAGATCAGCCTGTGCAGCCGCCCAGCGGGCAGTGGCACGGCCCAGGCAGGGCTCAGAGCAGCAGGGGCAATGGCAGTCCAAGCCATGCTCCAGGGAGGAGAGCCACCGGCGCGGCTGGGCTTTGAGAGGTGGAGAGCTGGCCAGATCTCTTACTACAGGTTCTTTGGCAATCCACTTAGTGCTCAGGATGCTCTGAAAATCATCCTCTATGCTGGGAAGTGGAGACTGAGATTTCTGAGCTGGACGACCTTTCCGAGGTTTGATTTTCACCTCTGCCTTCTGCACCTGATCAGAATAATCTGAATAAAAGAAAAAAAAAAAACATGACACAATGTCATTGTACTACATTAGACAATAGTCCTCACGCATAAGACAGAAACTGCAACTTATTTTGCTAGTTTTGGAGTACAATTTACTTCAAACTATGAACATTGGCCACACAATTCTGAAATACAAAACTACACACACAATTCCTCACAATACAAATGTGTAATACTGAATCAATGTCTGACACTATTTGAATTTGTACATTTAACAGACCTGTGCAAAGCTCAAGAAGGAATCTGACTTTGTCTAAATCCATTCCACTTTCCTCTCTCTCCCCCTGCAACAGCTCCAACTCAGCTTTCATCACCAACAGCTCAGCACATCTAAAAAAAAGAAAAAGATATAACAATTATTGAATTCAATAAAATAAACAACCACTCTGACTATATGTTGATCTTATTTTATTGCGTGTTCGGGGTCCTTATAAGTGCAGTGTAAATAATTTATCAATTTCTAATCAATCACACATGTACAATCTAACAATGTAAAGTTACTGGCCTTGCAAAAATAAAATATAAAGCAATCCAGCAACACCATCACAAAGTACAGCGTTAGAAATTAGAGTTAAATAAGCAGCTGTATGACACAGTCTGTTATGAAATACATAATAAGCTACATATAGTCAGGATTTATAGCAGAGCTGTTGTATTTTGACTGCAGCGAACTATAACTCTGCATTTAATAAAAAAATATTATGCAAACACAAGACAACTATACTTTCTGGTCCAATATATAAGCTTAAACACTTGATCAAACCTTTCAGCACACAGAACATAAAGGATGCACAATTTTATCATTGCACAATACATAAAACAATATGTTAGAAGGGAAACTATAAGCTGTCATCTTTTGGACCCTGAACCACTATTTACATCCAACCCACTATGATGTACATGTACATACTGGCTTGGTGCTTGCAACTTGATGGCCAGTTTGAGAGCTTCGAGGCATTGGAGCCTGGCATCATTGATGGCACCAGAGCTGCTCCTCACAGTCACCATCTTCATTGAGCAGTTTAACAGCTCTGAGAGAAGCTGCCACTTAAGCACCAGGTTATCTCCTGTTCACAGAATCAACATAGTGGACAGCGTTAAAACATACTATCAATAAGATATCAGCAGCTTTTCCATGCATCATCAGTTCATGTGATAGGACAAACATACCCTGGTTGATGAAGCGCACGTCTGGGCTGCTGCCGTTTGTCCCATAGAGGCCCTTCCCCACTAAAGTCACCAACAGGCTGCAGAGAAGCTTCAGACTTTCATACAGGGCAGTGTCTGGGCTGCTTAGACCTGAGACACACAAACAAGCATTGGCTCCACATTCTCACAACGCAAAATTAAAAACAGAAATCCACCTGGTTATACGAGTTTAGCAAATGTTTTAGCTAACCATGCTGTGTGATTTGGCCTCGCTGCGCTTGTGGTAGTGCAGCTGTGTCTAAACTCAGATAGCAGCTGCAGGTCTGGAGGGTCCGAGCACGCAACAAGTACCAGCTCTTTGACTGCCTCTGCTCATTCACTTCTTTAAGCACCTCACACAGGTACAGCAGCCCATGATCCACCTGACATATGGTCAAAAAGGAAAGGGGAGACTATATAAAAATCACCCATTGCAAAAAACAAAATGCAATAATATGAAAATACTGGTATCAGACATGGTATCAGTTTACCTACCTGCCCTGTGCTGTAGCAGTACTGAGCTTTAAGCAGAGTGGCCAACATAGAGAGAGAAGAAGGTCCCTCAGCAGTGGAATCTGAGGCGAGAAACTTCTCTGCTTGCTCTAGCTGGGCCTAAAATGGCAAAAATAAACAGAAAATCAACAAAGCAAGATACAGTACATGAAGTGAGATATTGTAAGTTTGCTAGAAATATTTATTGCAAAAGTTTATTACCAAGGCCAGCTCAGCTGTGCCCATGTCCAGCAGGATACTGGCTGATTGACAGAGGGAGCTGGCAGATCTGTGGGCATCAGCAAGTTGACGTGAAAGTCCAATTGCAAGTTGGTAAGCTTCCACAGCCTTCAGAGGCTACGCAAGAGAAAGAGGAGATTTGATAAACACACAGATTCTTTAAAATTCTTTAGAGATTCTTAAGAATTTGCTTTCCAAATATGTATTCTCAAGCCAATCATGTTTATACATTGATTGTTTTTTGCATTGTTATACGTCCATCTAGGCGAAAAAAATCACCAGAATTTGGTTGATTTAACATTAATCTCTTTACAAACAAAGTCAACCTTAAAATGCACATCTCAACTGTATGAAGTGGTTATGTATTTGATAGAACTCAAAATCCAATTGGTATTGAAGGGAGAAAGTTAAAACCGTACAAAAAAGACCCTCCGTGACTATGCCCACATTCGGTGTTGTTACCTTTCCCATAAGTTTGAAGAGAGCAGCTGTTACAGCAATGGAGCTGCAGGTTTGTTTGGGGTTTCTGACAGAAGGCAGGACTCCGCTCTGTAGAAGAGCGGACCACTCATCCAGTGCTTTTTCCAATGGCTTACACAACTCTTAAAAAGGAAAAAATATAAAAAAATATTGTCTATTAATCTCTCACTGAAAGATCAAGTTACGAACAATTATCAATTTTTGATAAGACACAAAAATAGTACTTGTCAGATAGTATAAGAAAAGCCATCAAATAAACATAGATGTCCACAGTAGGATGATTGATGATATGTTTGAAGGGGTTCTTACCGTTTTCTGAAGCCAGGTTGAAATGCAGACCTTCATAGACCAGGATGCTGTCTTGTGTAGTCTTCTTGTCTTCATAATCAAAGTCATTGGTTCCTATTGGATTGGCCACAGAGCGCGTCTGATCACGCACCTCTCGCTGTTTTTTGTCTTTGTCAATGGCCTATGGGAAAAAGAAAAGAAAAAAAAAAATCACAAAAAGAAGCACAACACAACATGAATAATGCACAACACAACAAACTGTATTCTAGACAAGCTTAAAAAGAAAGATTTTAAGACCATCAACACTACCATGCTATTACTTTTATTTTCACTCACTCATTGTCATTTATGGCAGAAAATAAAATTCAACACTGAGGCTTTCATTAAAAAATACAAATGAAACAAAATAAACAAAAATATGTACAATTTCCTAAAACATCCAATAGAGCTCACCTCCTGAAGATTCTTCTCGAGAGTGCAGATATAGAGCCAAAGTAAAGCATGAGCCTTGTCATCCTTCAGCCTGTCCGCGTTCTCTGGAGTCTCTGGTTCTTCTTCAAGCAGTCGTAAAGCTTCATGGGTAAAATCAACTGCTGCGCTGTGTGATTACAAATGACAATTATTAGGGCTTCGCAATAAATTTAAATATTATCAAAGTGTGATATCCAGATCGCAGAAGCTGCAATTTTTTGACAATGGTAAAGAAAGAAAGAATTACAATGAAACTGTAATGTCTGTCAAAATAATTGCAATATGATTGTTCTACCATATTGTCCAGCCCTAAACATACTGAACATTGAGACAGTGGGCACAATGGTAATGATAATGTGTATAAAAGCTCCTACCAATCAGTCTGTTCACTGAAATCCTGGTAACACACAACTTGTGCCATCTCACAGAGGTAGACAGCACGTAGATGCGTGTGGGAGCTCTCCTCATGGCAGATGTCCAACAAATCACACAGAGTGTTGTAACGCTCCTGGGCCGTGTCTCCTGTCACCTCCTTATAGGCACGGAGCTCTTCCTCCAAAAGGCAAAGCATGACTTGCTCATCAGGGACATCGGGACCAAAACCATCACGTAAAGTCCTGTTCACAGATGGGATAGGCCAAGCAAACTGTTGTTAATTTCCTTTCGATTGATACCCCATTAGGTTCTCTGACAACTTAAGGGGAACTTAAAAAACAAAAGTCTGTCTGTACCTGAGACGAATGTCCTCCTCAGAGTTACGAGCTGCGTCAGTCTTAGTTTTCACCCACAGGGAGACCGGTTCGGCCAAATGAGTGGCGATTTTGTCCCCCAGAGCCTTCAGCCACAGGATCACCCAGTCCAGTGCCCGCTCCAGTTGTCCGGCCCTCCGAGACGTCTGCACGGCCAGCATGAAGGGTCGGCTCAACTAAGCAGCCAAAAGATATGATAACAAAACAGATGACTGTACAAGTTTACGCGTCTCTTATCTGTCAGAGCCCATTTAGAATTTGGGAGGTGAGGGGATGTATGCCAGTCTCAAAGCTCACGATATATAGTGTGTATTTATGTGGTGCATGATCAGACAAACACACTTAAAGAGTTTACCCTATCGACAGAGAGGAAGACGGGGCAATTCTTGCATAGATCCCTGCAGAGGATCTCAACTAGCGTGAAGGCTTGGTCGTAGAGACGCCGATTGTACAATCCACAAGCTAAGTTGCTCACAGCAACCACTGCAAAACATGTGGTAATTACAAAATGAAATAAACAAATAAGGATAGAGTAAATAATGCATTATGTGCTTATATATAGCAAATTAGGCAAGTCCGCTGACAACATTAATGATCTAGACTGTAATCACCTGCTTTGATGAGAAGGTTTTCACTTGACAGTTTATGCAGTTCAGTCATCATCAGTCCAGCTGTGGCCTGGCAGTACAGCAGTACTCTGTCCAGTGTGTCACTGTCCTCCAGCTACAACGACAAAACACAATCAGTACTATATAAGAGACAGGAACTGCCGCAACATGTTGTAACAATGTGATTCATTCATCTCATTATCAGTTCTGTTATCACTATAATCATCACAAAACTGGATGTTACAGAAGCAGCCTCACCTGTGATGCCAGCATGCTTTCATAAGCAAATACGAAGCCTTGGTAAATACTGAAGCAAAGGGCCTCTTGCAGTCTGCTGCCATCAGTCTGGCACAGAGAAGCCTATAAAGAAAGCAAACCACAGGTTAGCAATCTGTACAAATTCTAATCAAGAAAATAACTTTAACATCGAACTGTGATGGAATTGTGATGGCAACTGGAAAATCCAGCACTCTCAAATGTTAGGGAATGTTTGAAATAATTCCTTTTCTTAGTCAGTAACATTACTCACCTTCTTTAGCATCTTTAGTATGCGTTCTTGGTGTTCCTCAAGAAAAGAAAACCAAGACAGAAGCACGGTTGCACTCAATCCCTTGCTGTAGCCACTCTCGACAGCCCACACAACCAGTCCGCAACCTTCGAGAACTGCATGAGCTTCTCGCTCGCCCAGGTCAGCTGAAAGAGACCTCAGGGCCCTGGCACACTCTGTCAAAGCCTGGCCACTCTCCCCACTAGCCTTCATTGTAGTATGAATTATTACTGCCCATTTTCCAAGCACCGCAGCTGTACAGTTTCTGAACCTGCTCTCAAATTCATTCACAAAGGTGGAGGCCTGATCATAGTGGCCGGCCTTACAGAGTACCTTCACTACAATCAGCACCATTTCAGAAAGCACATATAAGCTTGATGTCTCAGCAGACTGCTTAGAACCATCTTCTTCACTATGTTGAACTCCCGTCCAGCATTTGTTGAAAAGCATTTGCATTTCCTGGATGAGAAAAGAAGCATCGTCCTTGCTTATCACTCCACAGCTACTCTCAAATTCAGTGATGGCATCCTCTGTGTATATGGGAGCTTTGGAGACTGAGGGATTTGCACTTTCTGTGTCCAACAACAGGAGGAAGCTCAGAGCTTGCAACTGACAGTGAAGTTTGTCACGGGGATTCAAGATTTTCCTGTCTTTGGTGGCAGATAGTCCGTTCCAGAGCACTGAGAAGCAGCTCCGCACAAGGACACAGTATTCCTCAGCCTGTGAACCATACAACAGTGGTAAACTTGTTAATGCTGACACTGAAAAAGCAATCATATAGTGTGTAGAGCCTATGTGATAACTGATATTTCACTTTTTTTGTTATTTTGACAAGAAGTTCATAACCAGTTTATGTAGTGAGCAAATATGGATGATTTATATTTTATAGCTATGAAAAGATTTGTTGATAAAACGTGTAGACTTTTCCCCTCCTCTTGTACAACATGTATCACGAATTGCACTTGTGTTGTCTTCCTCCAAAACATTACAAACAAAGCATCCACATCAGCGATGACATGTGTAGCTCACTGTAGACACTGTGTGGCTCTATCCAGGTATAACAGTGCTACTCATTTTTCTCTCTCAGTCTACTGTATCGTAGTGTGTAGATCCTGTGCTTGTGAATCATTTAAAGCAATTTGGCTTTGTATTATCAATTCCGTTGGCTATGATGTAATTATTGGCCAATAACCAATCATATAAATTTCCCATTATCTGACAATAATTTATCGGTCATATATATTGTGCATTCCTATACAACACATGTATATAACGTCTGTAAAAAGAAGTGATACATACCTGCTGGACTGAGGTTAGCCTGCTGTACAGCAACCCAGCTACATGGCTGCATAGGCTGTGAGCTTCTAAGGAGCTTAGCTTCTTGACAATATGGAAAACGATCTTTTCCATGTAGAGAGGACTGCTCTGAGTAACAAGTGCTGTAGAAATATCGTAGCCATGTAGGGAAAGCTCCACCAGCCGAACCAATTGACTGACATGGTCAAAGTCAGGGGATCCGGCTCCGAGATGATGGTTACAGGCTCTGATGACCCTGTCACACAGTGTGCGACCCTGAAGGCCTGGTCGACTCTTTACATAACTCTGCAAATTGTAAAAACAAGACAGGTTTAGATTTTAAAAAATAAAGAGATATAGCACAAATCAAAAACATTTTACACATAAAGCCCGAAATCACAATCATGCCTCGATGGGCTTCACAGTCTGTACAGTGAGCGCCATCCTCTGTCCTTAGATCCTCGATTCGAGCAAGGAAAAACTTCCCATATTCAAAATAGAAAAGCCTTTGAACATGGGAAAGGATGGAAGAAACCTCAGGAAGACAACACAATCACAGTTAACAAATTTCCCTGACATATCTGATACAAGGTGAGTTGTATGTGTACACAAACATTTTAACTATAAATCTCGCATGTCTAGTTCTTACACATCAAATGAAACAGGGTTAATTTAATGGAAGTTAATTCTGGCAAATGTTATCTTAAAGGCAGTGCTTTAACCAGACACCGTCTTTCTGCTAACTAACCTCCAACTCTTGAAGTAAAAGCTCCGTCTCCTTCACAGACGCGGTCCGCTTGATGTACTCGTCCACCTTCAAACACTTCATGTTGACAGCTGTGGGAAACACGATAGTTAAGAGCAACTCGTGTTGATCTTAAACATCGAAAAAGCGAGTAGTTTGAGTTAGCTAACGTTAGCCACAACATGACGTTGTTCAACTAACGTCAACGTTCGCGAGCTTAACCGATAGAGTGAACCGTGACTTACTTAAAGCAGGAGGAGACCTTTGTAGCAACTTCATTTACAGCAGCTAAAAAACACACTTTCTGGCATTAAAACACAATTCAGCAGCGTCATGGTAGATGCGAAACTTGTGTAGCTAAGTTAAAAGATTCAAATCCTCAGCCATCATGGAAACTGAACCCTCCGCGCACTGTTTTTGAAAAGTGTTTGGTAGCCAATCCGACAGCGCATCCGCTTTTACCCGGAAGTACAAGGACTTATGGGTTTTGTAGTTTAATAACCAAACTCAGACACGCAGATAAGTAAGTGTTGTAACTCATCGTCAAACAATTAAATAAATACATGTTTTAAAGTGCACATTTGCATTTGAGCAAACTATGTCTACACAAAATGTCTCCCAGAAACAAGTGACATTACTTTCCACACCATAAATTAAATAGCTCACCTGGGATCCTGGTGAGGTAGAAAATATAACTGTTAACTGCTTAACTGTAAGCAAGTAGGGGTTTGAAATTGTACAGGTTTGTAGAATTGTGGATTCTTGTTTCTACTATACTCTACTTGCCAAACGTAACTATTGCATTTAGTCATAATCATACCAAAATGCGCCTTCTGTTTTTAACTTCCATTGTCCCTTCAAACCACATTAAAATCTGCTTGATTCTCTGATAAATTCAGTCAGCCCCATCTAGCACTATAAATTACAGGGACA
>OMLP01012603.1:0-33698 GCA_900302685.1 Spondyliosoma cantharus
ACATGTATTTTTCAAGCCCTTTATCCAAAATCTGTACGCTATTCAGACCTTCAAAACACATTAAAATTCAAGCGTTTCCATGGAAGCACCCGTAGAAACCCTTTCAATAAAGCATTGTACCGTGACATCTATTGGTGGCCTTGAGTGATAAGTGCTGAGAACACAGTGACTGATGGCTGCTAGCTTTTCTTTTTATTCACCTCCTAGCATACGGACCTGACACCAGACCACCGATGGCTATATTTGAGCTGCTTGACTACATAGTCAACGAGGTGAGTATGCCTACCACATCTTGACTTGATCAGGGTTCATATTTTCCCCACCAAGCACTTTCATGGTACCTTAACCAAAACTTTCCAGACTCTCAAAGTCATTAAGACTTTTTATACCCACTTTTGAAGATGGTTTTGGTTTACATGAGGGATTGTGTAGCTCAAACCCCACAGTATCGTGAAAATCAAGTATTCAAGGAGTATATTTAAATTCAAGCTCATTTATAACCATGAAATTTAAGGGTTAAAATTAACCGTGTGCAAACGTTCAAAACTTTCTTCGAACCCTGCATGATGAACATAACGGATAGTGTACATTGTGGGTATGCATTTGCCTGCAATTTGATAAATTCAGTGCTGACTGAACCTTTTGATTTTCAGCCCCCACCAAAGCTCCCCGGGATATTTGGCCCAGAATTTCAAGACTTTGTGAATAAATGGTATGTATGAGAACTCTTTGAACCATCTCCTCAGTACCAATATTTACTGGCATCAACTACAATTGAAGATAAACATCTGAAAATAAGATGTTATGCCACCTAGTGGTGTTAAAATACACTACACTCCTGAGTTTTCTTTGTCTCTTACAGCCTGATAAAGAATCCTGCCGAGAGAGCAGACCTGAAGCAGTTGATGGTGAGTGAGCAGTTAGTATTTACATTGTCCAAAGCTTTTTTTTGCATCTCTCAACCATTTCAAACTCCTTTCCTTTAGGTGCATCCCTTTATCAAACAGTCTGAGGCAGAGCAGGTTGACTTTGCTGGTTGGTTGTGCAGCACCATCGGACTCAATCAGCCTGGGACACCCACCCACGGGACGGCAATGTGAGGCCCGTACTGCCGACAACATATCCCAAGGTCCTGTATTATGGGTTAAATGTATGTTTATACTGAGTACTTAATGAGTTTTAAAATTGTGCAATCAATAGTTGTATATTTAGTGTACACACCTACATGCCAAGTGAAATTAACTATATATTTAATTCTTAAGGCTACGTTGCAGGCCTGCCTGAAAAGCCATCTTTTCTAATGATCATACAATTACAAATGCTGCTCAACCTGTGTGCTTGATATTCCTCTTTACCTTGTGTCCTTACAGCGCAGACAGATTACAATCTTTGTTAGCTTATGTGAAATAAATAAGTCTTGTGAATCAAAAACTTTGAATGTCGGACTCGTTCATTTCTATCAACCAATTTATTCATCACTAAACTCAAGTCTGTAAAAAGATTGATAAATGAATGCCTTTGGTTTGGCAGATGTCCCCTTTGTCATGCTTCTTGTCATCTTGGTGCAACAGTTCTGCCGTTGATCTTCATGCTGTAATGACAATATAATCCAGTTTTAACAAAGTGAACTTCTGCTGAACTGTAAGTTTTTAAGAAACGTGTCGCTCAGGACTTCCTAATAATCAGGGTTCAGAAACACGGACCTGAAGTGGAAAATCATCATAGTTGACAAGCTAGAGTTGATTACAAGAGCTGAGCGGTGCTTACTTTGGTGTATGATGTGCTCTCTGGATTTCCTTGCTCTTCATGATCCTTTTCAGGTACGTGTCTGTCATTTTCTGCATTAGCAGGCTGGAATAAGACATTTAGAATTAAAATCAAATAGGAACTTGTGAAAATAGGAAAAGGACGACATGGCTCAAACTCAGAACTTCGTTAAATATCACAGAATTTCAGAAACACGGACCTGAAGTAGAAAATCATC
This sequence comes from Spondyliosoma cantharus, assembly GCA_900302685.1. Taxonomy (NCBI): domain Eukaryota; kingdom Metazoa; phylum Chordata; class Actinopteri; order Spariformes; family Sparidae; genus Spondyliosoma; species Spondyliosoma cantharus. The sequence goes on from OMLP01012603.1 coordinate 1,985, forward strand.
ATAGTTGACAAGCTAAAGTTGATTTAAACAGCTGAGCGGCACTTACTTTGGTGTAAGAAGGCAAGGTTTCTCTTCGCTCTTCAGGATCCTGTTTGGGTCTGTCTGTTATCTTCTGCATTGGCTGGCTAGAATAAATAAGGCATTTAGAATTAAAAACATATAGGAACTTGTGAACAGGGAAAAGGGCGACTGATGGCTCAAACTCAGAACTTCTTTAAATATCACAGAATTTCAAAAACACGGACCATGAAGTGGAAGCTCATCACTGTAATGTGATTAACACTAATATAACAGTGACTGCTCCTTAAGTACTCACTTGAAACTTCAGGGAAGCAGGTTTATGCCAGTCCCAGATGGGGGCATGCCTCAGGAGATTCCATTGGTTCACATTCTACAATGATGCCTTCAAATAAAACAGCACAATTAATCACCAGGTTGAGAGTTAGTGTTTCTTCTTGAATCACACATTTGAACAACACACCTGGGATATTTCTGAAGGCTTTGGTGGCACCTGCATTTTGCTTGTAGATAACGCAGGATCCTCCATGTTGAAACCATCTGCGATTCCTCATCTTACCCATACAAGCATCTTTTCCATTAATGCATCACTCACTCCTGTGTTGCAGCTCTTTGTTTGGACTTCAGGCAAAAATCAGACTCATGGGATTCTCCCAAAAATTGAGGGGGACTGTGTAGGAAGAGTTGCTACGCATACACTCCTCAAAAAAAAAAAAAAAAAAAAAAAAAAATGGATAGCACGAACAGCCTTCAAGCTAAAATAAGCACTTTGTACCATCATGGTTTTCAATTTCTGATAGATACCAGACCTGCCTTTGTAAACACATACCGTCTACAACAAACCCCTCATCCCCAGGTCCACCAATTATTGGACTCTCATTGTGGTACCAAGTGATTTACAATCAGAGCAAACAGTGGTAAACTTTGTGTAAACCTCTACATCAAGTGATTTAACTGTGTCAAATACAGACCAGCCTCAAAAGCCATCTTTTCCCCTAAATGACCAAATTCCTTAAGGTTTCTGCATGTTACAAATTAAATTTAACACCTTAAAAAACAAAAGACGAATGCAATTTTAGACCAATTTCATGTTGATACAGAAAAACATCAACATGCTTTCTGGAGATTGAGTTTGGTAGTGAATTTTGTTATTTAAATGTGACTTCCTTCCGCTCCAACGCCTTTATACCAAACTTCCTAACTTGGTTTCTTGCATTAGATGCAGCAGGTTTCAAATTTGTAATCCTCAACAGGCTGCAACCAACCGAAAAATGTTTGAGTATTACATGAAAGTTATATTTCGTTTTAAGACGTTACCCATAATGTGACAACTATAATAAATTAGGTCATTGGTTCCATGTCGGTTTTGTTTTGTAATTTCCATAGCATAAGCACAAATTTCCCCAAAAACATTTTAAAGTTGGACTTAAATTAATGAGTTAAAAATATATGGTAATTTCAAATTCCATTAAATTTTTAAGACTTGTCAAAAAAAAGGTCCATTATTCAGATAACTTTTTTTAGACTAAGATTCTTTAAAGACCCACAGAAATCCTGGATGATGTTTTACCTTGAGTCCTTAAAGTGGTGACAGATTAAAATCTTTGTTAGCCTATGTGGAATAATGTCTTGTGAATCCAAATTTGGAATGACCGGTCAACTCATTCTTTTGAACCAACTGATTTATTTAAATCTGAACTCAGGTCTATAAAAGACTGATACTTTTTTATGCCTTGGGTTTAGCAGGTGCTCCCTTCTTTCCAGGCTTTCTCTTGGGTTTCAGCATCTTAGCCTTGATCTATGGAGAGAACAGACAAGGTTGTAAAGCCACAGTCAACAATTAGATCATTCAATTTTTGCTTCCAGCTGGAATAGTTCAGGTTCTTACTTTAGGGTCATGCTTGAGGATGGCGTGACGTTTTGCTGTCTTGGCATATGGGTTCAGTTTGAGCATTATCCTCAGGTTCTTCAGAGGATTCTTCTTCAGTACTCTGCGGTTGATCTTCTTGCTGCAATGACAATATAATCCACTCTTAACACTGAACTTCTGCTGTACTACAAGTTTTGTTTCATCAGTGTCGCTCAGGACTTCCTAATAATCAGGGTTCAGAAACACGGACCTGAAGTGGAACATCATCATAGTTGACAGGTTAAAATACATTTTAAAAGTTTAGTGGCACTTACTTAGGTGCATGAAGTGCTTTCTGGATCTCCTCGCTCTTAAGGATCCTGCTCAGGTCTGTGTTGGTCATCTTGTGCATGGGCAGGCTGAAATAAACGACATTAAGAATTAAGTTCCTAATGCTTGACATTAATGAAATTAACTGACAAGTCCTTTATGGCTCAAACTCAGAACTTCGTCAGATATCACAGAATTTCAAAAACACGGACCATGAAGTGGAAGCTCATCACTGTAATGTGATCAACAATGGTTTTACATTTGCTACACTGCGACTGCTCCTTAAACACTCACTTGTAGCCCTTCTTCAGGGAAGAAGGTTTACGCCAGGTGCCGTACAGCTCATCCAGCTTGCGGAAAGCACTCTCGGTCCAGATGCAGAAGCGTCCAACGTGACCACCAGGGGCAAGCCTCAGGAGGTTCAGTTTGTTCACGTTCTGCAGAGTGATGCCTTGAAAAGATAGACCAACAATTAAACCAAAAAATGAAAACAAGCAAAATTGAGTCATTATACACCTGCATAGATGCACAACTATACCATCTATATAAAAAAAGTTTCTGCTTATGTCACTACATTGGCTGACTAAAGTTTGAATAAGATATGAATCACATTTGACCAAATGACCCACCTGGGATATTTCTGAAGGCTTTAGTGACACCAGCATCTTGGTTGTAGATGATGCATGGTCCTCTGCGTTGGATGCGCCTGCGATTCCTCATTTTACCCTTACCAGCACGCATGCGCTGAGATGCGTAGACCTGAGAATAGAAAGTTTAAATAATGTAAATATGCTATCAAGTGTCTTAAACTCATGCTTTTACCACCAGTAGATTGCCTGTTCAATTAATCCTACAGAAAGTAACAAGTTCAGTTTATATACTGCACTATACAACAGTCAAGCTTTACTCAGCCAGTGCTGCAGTCATCTTGCTTTGATTTTACACACCACCTATGTTTCGAGTAACATGCTCAAGGGATTCTCATAAGGGGTGTGTTTGTGTAAAAAAAAAATATATGATTCTTGCCCTGTTCATACAATATGAATCAATACCGTCAAATACATTTCAAGCTTAAAAGACCACTTTAACTTTGTATTCATTGTGCTTTACATCCATCATGGAATACAGTGCCAAACATGTAGATTACCTTCTTGATGTCATTCCAGGCCTTGAGCTTTTTCAGCAGCAGAACTGCCTCCTTGGTCTTCTTGTATCCCTCAACTTTGTCTTCAACCACCAGTGGGACCTCAGGGATTTCCTCGATGCGGTGTCCTAAAACACAAGACCCACTGTGTCAAACAGATGTCCATACACACCATCTTGTGAATGTCAAAGTATACATTGTTACCAGAGCTTGCTCAGAATTAAGAACACATCAATTTCCTGTGACAGCTTAATGACAGCAGGCAACTGTCACTGTTCACCGGATCAGACGCAAATTACACCATCATGGCAAGTCAAATGTTATTGCTGCACTTTTTAAATGTTAATTGTAGGAATATTTCATTATAAAAATATATTTCCAAAATAACATTATACTTGACAAGCGTTTCTGAGTGTACCTTTGGACATCACAAGTGCAGGAATGGCAGAGGCAGCCACAGCAGAGCAGATGGCATAGCGCTTCTGGGTGGTGTTGATCCTGCGGTGCCAGCGGCGCCAAGTTTTGGTGGGGGCGAACATGCGACCTCCACGACACATCTAAATCATTGTCAAGGAGGTTGACAATTCCTTAAGTAGCACAAAAAGTGATAAACCCGATACCTGCTCAGACTCTATTGTTCGTCAACCATCTGTGCCAGCATATGACAGTAGGCATTCTGTCACTGATCACAGAGTCAGACGCAAATTACACCATCACTGCAAGTCTTTTTATTTTGTTGGTTTGCCTTGGTACGTAGTCCTGTAAGTAGGAAGAAAGAATGTACAGTGCAATTTCTGTTCAAAAGGATACATTTCCAAAAGCACCCTGGCCAGAGCGGTGAGTACCACCACCCCTCACACGAGGGATACGGGCCACAGCTCTTCCTGTACCCCAGGACTCTGCACTGGTCTGGTGACCTGAAAGAAGCAAATTTACACATTACAATTAACAAAGGAAGCTGGATTTTGAATACATGAGCTCAATCGCCACTTTACAGACAGTTCAACTCTGATGACAAAACTTAAACATGCAAGTTGGGGACAGACATATACACCCACCTGCCAGTTCGCTGACTGCATAGGGCTGGCGGCTGTTCTTGCGCATGTTGGTGTGAACAAAATTCACAACATCAGGGCGAATTGGAGCCTTGAACACAGCAGGCATGACAACATTCTTGCCTGCAGTTTCTCCTTTCTCGGAGTACACCGAGATCAAGGGTCGGGCACAGGCCTAGAAAGCAAGATGACAATCTATGAATTTCAGACAGAAATATAATGTTGGGGCACCCATTAACTCGGTTGGTAGAGCGGGCATCCCAAGAACAGAGGCTTCATCCTCCCTGCAAGTCCTGGCCTAGGGCCCTTAGCTGCCTGTCAACCCCCTTCTCTCATCCTGTTTACCGTCATCTCTAAAGCTGGCCTATCAATACAGCCATACAAAGGCCAAAAACAAGTATAATGTTGAATTTGAAATGGCAAATGCACACTACAATATCAGTGGCTCTTTATAATTAAAGTGATTACTGTTAGATTACATGACTTTATCAACTCATTACATCTAGCATGTGAAAACATAACGTCAAAGCCAGTCTGATGGGACTCGTGGCAGCTGTTATGTCAAATGTAGCTTAACCGTAGAACAGGCAGCACTATCCGCATATTTACGGTAACAACTTCTACAAATCCACTGAAACATCTGCGGCTGTTAGCCTTAGCTTAGCTCTGTTCTGCTAACGCCACTTAGCAAGCCGGTTTTAAACCTTAACTTGTCCGTTCAATGCAAGTTGCGTTAACGCTCTCAAAAATATTAACACACTTGAACGCCACGAGTGCTTTCAAGACCTAGGAAAATATCGATGCCATCTAAATAAGCGGCATCTGCTACCAACTTGCTAGCGATCTTCTACTGAACTTTCAACACGTGTAACCTGGTTGAACCATTGAAGCTATTCGTCCAAAATGGCTCCTCGTGTTAGCTTTGCTAGCCGGGAGCATTAGAACTCACTGCTCAATAAAATGTGAAAATAAGCGTCTCAAAGACAGAAAGCACCGACCTGCTTATAAAGAACAAACGACGACATAAACCCCGTACATAATACAGCATGTTAATCAGGATATGGGTATATTTTCTCACCATTTTCGTTATTTTATTTTCGGCACGCCGGAGAACACACTCCACCTGGTATGGCGGCCACAGTGAAAAGGAAGTTGGTGAATGACCCAGACTGGTTTATGCCTCCGCCTCGACGACTATCACTTCCGCCGACAAATGTTTTTCCACCATTGTTTTTGTTACCGGGAAGAAACACACGCGATAAAATTCACAATAATGAGGCAAACGATTTATTTAGCATTTCAATCAAATTCTCGAGGCTTGACAAAATCGCCGTAAAGTTTGTTGATACTTCTGGGACTATTTTTTTACGCCATCTTGGCGCATGATGAACGTAACGGCCGAACTATTTTCCCAGTAACATTCTTTTCTTTAAAATAATATTTAATTTGTTTACATTTTGCACTTTATTTGTGGTGACGTTATTAACACACTTTCCTGACCCCGTTTATGGATTTCTAATGTGTAATTTTATAATGATAAAGCAACGACCTGTGACCTCGTGACGTCGCCGCATGAGCGAGCGCGCGACTGTCAAAATATCAACAGTAGCAGCCAAAACTTCACCGCGATAGTCTGTGAAAAAACCTGTTAACTTCTGTATTTTCCACTCATTCTCTGCTCTGCGACAGAACATTTGTTCTATATATTCCTCCAATGGGCTCTAAGGTGATATCTAGCGCGAAGGAGTTTTATGATATTCTGCGGTGAGTTTAGTTTCGGATGCTTTACGTTACTAATTTTTAGCTTTTCTTGGCTAACATCAAGTTAACTTCAGGCAGTGGGTGCGTTATCAGCCTGTTAGCTTATGTTCACTATTCGATTATCACGATAACCCCTACGTTAGATACTGATCTTGTCGAAGTAATGTTAATTTTTGTTGTGTCATTTTTGCTGTCTCGTTTGGAAGGTCTCTTCAAGATGAGGAGCGCAATGATCCGTGTACATTTGAGGTAATTTCAATGCTAAAGTAAAAATCTGTCGCAATTTGATGTTTCTTACCTATCTATGTTATAGCAAAGCAGTGGTGTTGATACGTTATCTGTTGGGTTTCAGGATGATATCCAAATGTTAAAGACTAATGGAGACAGAATCCCTGTGCTCAATATGTGCTGTGGCAACCAGCCAGTCTTCATCTGTGAAAAAGCTGTGAGTAATGTAAATGCTGCCTACAAAAGTATTACTGTGTGATATGTAAACTGAGTAAATGAGAACATGAACATCGTTTTCCATCCAAGTGTAAGACGTTTCTTGGTGCATGGTTCCTCTGATACATCACCAAGTGCTTTTTTGATATACTAATGTTTCTATGGGTTGGTGCACATTCATTACTATCTTCATTAGGAATCTGTATACCCCACTTGCCTTGAATTTCAGTTATGTTGCCATCAACTAGTACCATTGTGAAAGCAAGGGATTTACTTGAAATACCTGTGGATACATTTATGTCCTACAGTCTTGTTAAAAACCTCCTAGTAAAGCTCACCATTAGAGGATGTTTTTATTTTTTAATTCACAAGGTTCCCAAAATGAATGAACCTGATGATCAACAAATGACTGTTACATCAAACTGCACTGATGGTGATGAAGCTGATGATGATTATGCTGCTGCCAACGGTGATGCCAGTGATGTCCAGACAGAATTGGGACCAGAACCGCTCACAATCATGAAAGCAAGGTGATCATGCTAATAAGTTTAATGCTTCATTCAAATGAAGCAAGTGCTAGCAGGCTTGTATAACACATGTAGTGTATATAATCTGACAATCAAAATGTATTATATTCTTTCTCTTTTTACAGGCAGCTGCTGTCTTGGTACACATTATCTCAAAATGTTAATGTTTCAGCTGTGGAGAACAACCCGGCCTTACACCCTCTGTGGGTGCGGTGTGACATGTCTGATCCAGCTGGAACAACCTGGTTTGGAGCAGAAACAGTTTGCATAGGCAATAAAGTGTCTGGTGTCAAATTATACTCTATTACCTGCAAAGGTATAGCTCAAATTATTTTGCACCTCTTTCAATAACCCACACTTGAAACATTTTTAGTATTGTAATATCTTTTTAGAACGGATGCTCCTGTCATGTCCATGTTTCCGTCATTTTGTTTCATTCCAACTATTAGGCCCAACTGTCGACAAAAAATCTCTCATAACCTTGGATGAGCTTAAACAAGAGCACAAGAGAAGGTGTCATCCATCCTCGGTAAGTGAATGCACATCCTTTCTTGTAAGTCAGTGTGAATTGTTGGTCATTCACTTACATCTGTCAGTGCTTCCAGATGGCGATTAAAGGCAGTGCCAGATTCATCTTGTTAGGCTCCACTGTTGTTGAAAACACCTTGATTAAGTCACAGAGTAGTGTGACGGTGGATTTCAAATGGAGCCATGTGGAGAGTATCCTTGAGACCCCACCCCTGTCCTCTACGGCAACACTGGTAAGCACCAGTGTGTCATACTCAAAACATACACACTATTCTCCATAAATGGTTACTAGTTATACATAGAAAGTTGAATTTGAAAAAACAAACTTTTTCACATGCAGAATATCAAAGTTGCCTGTGGGGAAATGAGGAGCCCGATGTTCGAGATGTACAGGGAGTTAGAGTTTCTTCAGGTTTGTGTTCCACAGTAATCTGAGATGAATGACCATGATATATACCATGTATGTCAATACACAGATAAACATCTACATTTATCAAATTTCATGATATTTTAGACTCTTGCTGATGGTTTGAGAACTGGTGAGACTGAATGGATGGAACCTTTGGAAAGCACATCAGCTGTAGATCTGACCAAGGCCTTCCTAGAAGGTACCTGCTTGATTAAAATCACTTTCTCTATCATCTTCTCTATGACTTATTGCAAACAGGTAGATAAGGTGACTTTCCTTTCAAATTCTTTTTTTCAGAGCTTCAGAACACTGCAAAGACACCACAGGACCAGGCTGCAAAACCGGCTGAGGTATGATGGTGTTAAAAGCAAGAGTCTCTTCACAGATTAATTAATTTCAGAATAAATGTTGTACCTGTCTTACCTCTTCATCTTTCGTTAAAGACCACAAAGCTGAAGTCTGAAAAGGACGATCCGATTTTCAACTCTCTCTTGGAACGAGGCGATTTGGATTTTGTGGAGCAGCTTTGGGTTCGGATGACAAAGAGTGAGTTGATTCATCTTTTCGGGAAACTAGGGTTCATTTGATTGATTAGTTTGAATCTTTACAAACAGAAAGCAGCAATAGTTTTTCTCCATTTTGCTTTTCATCAAAGGCGTGATTTCATATCATGACATCGGAGACTGCCTGAAATTGGTCACTGAAGCTCTAAGATTCGGTGACATCAAACCCTGGGTATGAAAAGATGTTTCAGTAAAGTTTTCATCACTGGGAAAAGATTTAGTTTTGTTGTGTGTTAAGTTCTGTTTTGTTTTACTTCCTCCAGATCCACAGAGACAGCAGCAGCTCCCTTAGCAAGCTAATCCTGCAGTCCTACCACAAGCAGATCGATCATGTGTCTCTCACAGGGGTCACCCCTGTCCACATGCTGCTAGAGATGGGTCTGGACAAGATGAGAAAGGATTACATCAACTACCTAATTGGTAACCTAATTATACAGATATTCAGAGTCATAAAAATTATGACACAATTATGAGCACAAACACAAACTATGCTTTGATATTCAACTGTTTGCAACTGTTTTTTTCTCAGGTGAAGAACTGACAACTCTAAACCACTTGGTAAGCATATTTTTTTAAACGATGTTCATGACAGCTACTCTCAAATGATTGAATGAAGTATCAAACTAGAGTAGTCTGAGTTTGGATATTTTTTCATCCGTAGTGTTATTACCTGAGCACAGACGTTGATCTGCAGGAGCAAGTGATCCGACTTAGGAAACTGCACCATCTGCTGGAAATAATCTTGACCTGCAGCACTTTCCTGGGTTTGCCCTACGACCGACTCTTCCTTCTCACACAGTAAATCAGTTTTGCTTTTTCCAGTGATGTGTGATGTGTAAATCACATGTGCTTTCCTGAAGATGACAGTAAAGTAAGAGAAAAAATGTGTTTCTCATAGATCATGTTTGCAGCACTACAAGACATACCCATATGATGAGAACCACGAATTCAAACTGCAAATCAAACCTGCGCTCATCAGTCATTTCTACCAGAGGTAAGGACCCTTTGCAGCTCACCCACTAACTGCTTCATTACAACCAAAGACAACTGTGAATAAAATCAAAATGTTTGTCATTTAATTCACGATTTAGCACAAGCTAGTAATTGGCTTCAGCTAGTGTCAAAAAAGGTGAAACAGAAGGTACGATGCCCGTAATGTATGGCAGTAGAGCTGCGACATGTACTCAAGAGATAATTAATTGTAAATATTTCAATGATCTGATCATTTTCATCAGTTTTTAAGCAAAAGTGTTAAACATTTTTTGGTTCCAGCTTCTTAAATGTAAGGATTTGCTGCTTTGTCATATTCTGACATTTCTGAGTAAATGAAGGGTCTTTGGGGTTTGACTCTTGGTTGAATAAAAGAAGCAATCTGACAACCTCACTTTGGGCTCTGCATGTTGAATGATTTTTTCCTTTTTCTGACATTTTAAAACAATTAATATGAAAATATTCATTAGTTGAAAACCCTAAACAGTTTTGTCTCATCCCTCATGTTCGTGTGCATTCCACAGAGAGCACCCAGTAGTGTGGGGGGTTGAGGTGTCCAGTGGCAACGGTGCTCGTGAGGTCAGGACATCCTTACAGCTGAGTGACAGACCGCTGGTTGATCACGTCATCTTTGACACAGGTGTCTCCAAATGAAGTATTTGCCATATAGTTATAAGCTGCCACTATCCCAGTTTACAGCAGAGCTAACATTTTCTTCTGTCATTTTTCTGACTTCAGATTACACAAATGAAACAGTGAATGGGGACAACGAGGATCCAGCCTTTTTCTCCACCATGGTGTGCTGCAGTCTTGCCAACTTTGCATGAACTTACACAGAGCACAACTGAACAACAAAGGATGTGTTTATTGTCATTTTTGATGCTTTCATCAGCAGTTAACATGTTTTAAATAGAGGAAGAACAAGCCAGATAGCAGACAACCATAGGATCAGTGTTAATATACTGTATTTTTGTCTAACGTTTTAAAAGAACAACTTTCTGTCCTTTTTATATGTATTTTCTGTGATGCTGTCACAATTGCTGCATTTACATCTGTTCAATATAGGGGTCAAAAGAAATTTTGCCAAACAGCTCCCAGTTGTAACCAAATGAAAACACAAAGTACAGTGGACCACAAGGGCTGTTTGCAATGGTAATATTCCACAGCAATATTGTAAAATCCAAAAATGTTACAGGGCTACCCACACTGTTTGAGTGTCTTGTACTAAGTTCATCATTGTAGGCTAAACAGCAACTGTATGCACATCAAATTGATGAAGTCAGTTATTCTCGTGAAATTCAGTTCAAATAATGTATTTATGTTCACACGTGATCCAATAAAGAAAGGATGCACCTACAGTATGATTGTATGTGATTGTGTGTTGGTGCTTATGATTGTCAACATGCACACAGTGAGAGCTCCTTTTTAGTTCCGCCTCCGCAGCAGGAACATGAGGAAGATGGCACTGAGCAAAATAGAGAGCGTGCACACAGTGGGAACAACGATCTCAGTTACCATCTCCATGTGGCTGGTCAGAGGGTCTGCAAAGCACACATACATACACACACATTAACAAATAGCTAGCATCGTTATGTAGCTCAGACACTGCTTATGAAGCGGGTAATGATGCTCAAGCACAGCACTCAAAGGGTTAATCATTTTTCCTTCTAATTAAATCATCCTTTGTCTGATTTATAGTGAGCATGAGTGATTCCTTACCATGTATAAGTCTTAGAATATTGGCAGCAGTACTCCGCTGTTCCTCTAATAAAAAGAGAGAAAGTACTCAGAGTTGATTAACGGCACTTTAACCCTTTGAGAACTGCATGCAGCTACTGGGGAATATTTCAGAAAGCAGCTCTCGCAGCATAGCCAGATAACCTTTAAAAATCCATTGAATCATTTTCTGAAACCTTGTGTTGAAGTTTTCTTCATTTAATTCAGATCTCTCACAGACAGTTTCACTGGTTTCATGTTATCTGGCTGTGTTATCCTGCTTTGTGAAATACCCCATGGGCACAAGTCCACAGATAAGCCTCATGCTTACTGAGTTTTTATCAAAGCTGCTGTGCTGTGAAATCAAAAGGGCTGTTCTCGGCCACAAATTAGATTTAAGCACACCAGATAAATGAAGACGTAGTTGCACACATCTTTGTGTTAAACGGCAGAGGCTTAATTCTGTTAGATTTAAAAACCACACAACCACAAAGCAACAACAACAAAAAATGACATTAATGGAAGAGATATACCCTCAAGTTCTAAACTTCATCATGCACTGGCCAAACCTTTGGCATTTCTGCATGTTCCTTGGATTTTCTTCTAGCTGGAGGGGCAAACAAAGAAGATATCTCAGATATTCTGTTAGAGATTTTCTTCAGAGTTTTATATTTCCATCATTCTTCTTAAACTAATAATTTGCTCATGTGTTTTCTGAGGTGTTTTAAGAACAGCAACACATAATAAAGTCAAATTATAATTCTGGATTTATTGGCATTTATAAACTATAGGTATGTTTTCTGTTATTTAGGTCAGAATCTTATTTTGTTTACCCCAGCTAGTTGTTCACATCTGATCACTGATAAACATGGTCAGGGATGGTTTTGACGCACTGACCTGCAGCGAGGAGCTGGTTACTAGAAGAGCAGGTCTCGACAGCCTTCCTCCTCCAGTTCTCAACCTGTGGGGGTTTACAGTGCAATCACGCATCATCGCTGAAATGATTTTAAGCATTAACTAATTAATCTTAATGTTTTCATTCAGTCACTCAGTATCTGAAAAGTCAGTCTGGGGAGGAGCAGAAGTAGGGCTTTGTACCTCTCTCTGATTGGGAAATCCATTGGAGCTGATGATGCGTTTGTAAAACTGAACAGAGGCTTTGGGATAGCGAGGCTTGTTTTTGTTCCTGAAGTCCACATAGTACAAGCCGAACCTCTCGGAGTAGCCTTCATCCCACTCAAATTTGTCCAGCAGGGACCACGCAGTGTAGCCCTTCACATTGGCTCCATCTTTGATAGCTGAGTGACACCATAGAGAGTAGAGTCAGATTAAACTTAAATATGTATTTTCTTCTAATTACCAAACATTAGAAATGCACAGGTGTTGTTCATGCGAGTTCATTCACCTACAGTAGTGAAAAGTAAATACATTCACTGAAGTACTATACTAAAAGGGGAACCACCAATTTTATACATTAAACACACATTAAAGGGTGTTCATTAGGGGAGTAATACTACTGCATATGTGAAAATGTATAAACTTTATTATATAGCCTTTTGAGGCTCCAGAGGAAGCTGCTTGTAATCTGATGAATTGCACTCAGTTGCTAAATTGCATTGTGGGTAATGTGGGCACCAGTTTTAGCCTAGCATTGTGGGTAATGTGGGCACCAGTTTTAGCCTAGCATTGCACTCTTTAAACATTGTTAGACTTATTAGGGACAGTTTAAAAACAACGTATCAAAATTGATACCGCAGAAGCAGACAGTTTTTACGTAGCAACAGTTCCACGGACTCCTTTTTTAATCCTATCGACTACATTACCCACAATGCAACTAACCTGCAGTGTATTTGTGGAATTGCCCTCTAAGTACAATTTTGAATACTTACTTTATGCTACTTCATCGGTAAACATTGTATACTAACCTCCACTAAATTTATTTTACACTTATAGTTAGTGGCTGGCTAAAATGATGTGATGCAGTACCATATTACTTATCCACCCAGTAGTCTACAAAGCATCTAAAATTGGCTCAACACTGAAACAATGAAACAATGAAAATTGCTAAAACTTGTTACATAGCCCCCTTAGGTACATTTTGCCGATATTACCACCACTGCTCACCTTTGAGCATCTCATTGATGTAGTCTTTATAATACTGTATCCTCCAGTCATCACACAGCTCTGTGCACAACATCTTCTCAGAGACTCCATTCTCGGTCACATAAACCATGGGGTTCCCATACTGAGTCTACATTGGGAAAAACAATATGACGTGCAGCAAGTTCTCTTAATGTAATTTCAATGCGGGTGATCATTTCAGGTAAATCACAAATGTCAACAAGTCTGTTTGGTCACCTTGACGAAATTAAGTAGACGTCTGAAACCCCATGGCACAGAGTAGAGCCACTCAGACCCAGGATCAGGCCATCGCGGGTCTACCAGCTCGGCCAGGTCACGGTCAGTGAAGTAGCTGCCGCTGCTGCGACCAGACGGGTTGCTCTTTTGGGTGATGTAGCGGGTGGTGAAATGGCCGATGCCGAGGAAATCGCAGGTCCCCTTGATGTAGCTTTTCTCTTGGGGGGAAAATGTTGGCAGGCGAGACGTCCCGAGGCCCTGTTGGACACTCTTCCTTCCTGTGCACATAGTTCCAAGTAAGTGATTATTTAACTCCCATATATTTCCTCAGGATTAACTGTTAACAATGTGTCTTACCAATGAAGTCTTTCATCACTTGAGGGTAGTCTCCATGAAAGATCGGTGTAGCAAACCAGCCCAGGTAGAACTGGACGTATCTCTCAGCTGCTTCGATGTCTTTCTGGTTGCTGATATCCACCGGCTCTCCCCAGTCTCCAGACAGAGAAATGCCAACAAGACCTGCAGATGTAGAACAGCACCTCTCAGCACTAAGATAGGCAATGAGCCAATATGTTACTTTCAAGTGTTTGACCTTGGTTACCTTTTTGTTTTGCCCTCCACTGTGTATCATAACTGTGCCAAACTTTAGCGTGGGCCTATCAAAAAAAAAGATGTTATGAATATTATTTCAGTTAAAAGTGGAATCAAAGTGTTTATGATAGCTGAATATAGATTTGATCTCTTACCTTGATTATGTGATGGGCAGCTCTGTAGGCCCCTGTGCCTCTTAGCCGCAGTCCAGGAGCATGCTCACCTGTCTCATATCCTTCAACTGCCACAGACTGAGGCAGATTATGGAATGTGATAATGGAACTTTCAGTAACAGGTAAATACATCCTTGTTTATCCAGAGATGTATATGTAGCATGCGTGAATGTAAAACCTACCCACGGATTATTGAAAGTGATCCAGTTCTTGACTCGGTTGCCAAATCTCTCAAAGCACAGGTTGGCAAATTCATTGAAATGATTGACCATGGTTATATTCTGCCATCCACCATATTTCTCTTGTAAGACCTGGAAAAGCAAAGAATACAGTCACAGAGTAAGAAGAAGAATAAAGGCTGAGGTCAAGGATTATCGCTATTTTGTGTACCAACCTGTGGAAGGTCCCAGTGATACAGGGTAACAATAGGAGTGATCTTGCTCTCCAGCAGGTGGTTGATGAGCTCGTCATAGTACTGTATTCCTTTTTCATTGATATGATCTGCTGCAAAAGGTATCAAAGTGCACATAACTCCTCAGCTTTAGCAATTAAATTCAATCATACATGTCACTTCAGGTTCTAAAGGCTTGAATCAGCAGCAGTTACTCACACTTTATGCCGGTTGGGATGATTCTTGGCCAGGATATGGAGAAGCGATAGTGATTAAGCTTCAGCTCCTTAATCAAAGAAACATCATCCTGCACAACACACATGCAGACAGACGATGGAGTGAAATGTTTTGATCCCCTTCCTATTTTTTTCCTTATCCCTCAGACACACCACAGCTGATCACCTCACCTTGACTTTGTGGTAGCCCTCACAAGAGGAATCCCCGGTGTCGTTTTGTTGGATTTTTCCTTTCTTATGACTGAACACGTCCCAGATGCTCAGTCCTTTTCCATCTTTGTCCCAGGCTCCTTCGGTCTGATAGGCTGAACTGCCGGCACCCCACGAAAATCCTAGCAGAGACACAACCATTCAGCTCTGAGGTAGTTGACCAGTTTTTGAGGAGGGATACCACCAATTATTAAACTGCAACATCATGTGTTTACCAGCTGGAAAAGTGCCATAATAGAAGGAGCCGTGGTCGTTCTTTGTCCAGTCGAAGTCCTCAGCCGAAGACAGACACAGCACCAACACAAGCACATGGCACACACTGAATGCACAGCGGGGCAGCATGGTATTCCTGAGCCTGCAGCACAGTCACTGTCCGGTTCTACTCCAGTCCCTCACTGATGTCTGCACACAGATGAGAACCAATCAGCATCACAACTAAATCGCAATAACAATTCAACACTTAATCACACACACACATTTACATCTGTCTTTTCCAAATATATAAGTAACAAAAACGTTTTGATATAATCACAATAAACCGTCATTTGACAGTCTGAAAGCATCCAATGTGATGAACTACGTGGGGGTCCCGCATCCATAATGCAGAGCCAAATTCCCCCTTTTCAAACTCAATGGAGTGTGAGCTCATCTTGCTGAGGCAGACACATCCCATAGAAACTGTGGTTTTACCTCTGTAAGCAAAGTTAATGTTAGAGAGGTTGATATATTTGCGGTGCACAATCACATGACAGTGGGTGCACACACATATAGAATAAATGCGTATATTGCATCTTTCATAACTTAATTTGATATAAGGAGGCAAAGAGCACTATTTGTTAAAATTTCATGGTTAATATCCAGATTTGATTGGTCACATGTCTAAGAAAAATAATACATTTCTCTTTGTAAATAATTTCAGTTCCAGCTGTTCAGGAGCATTGTGACACATTTCAGTCCTATGATCTAACAAGCCTGCAATCAGTTGGATACATAGGACTGATCATGTAATGCAAAAGTGAAGGCATTGCACTATGATGGTCTTAAATCAAAAATATGATAAAAGTTTGAACAAAGAGCCTAAAAACATTCATGTTCCTACAATTGTGAACACTTATTGTTTACCTTTGTTTTCCCTCAGATGTATGATTTTCTCCGTTAAGCAGTTTTGTTTTAGAATTCCTCCTGCAAATAATTAACTCCATCCAAAAAACCCATAACCATCGCTAGATAAAACTAAATTCACAAAGCAAATTTACTGAATACGATGTCCAATTACCTGTGTACCTTATGAAGAACTCATTTGCATCAGGTGTGTGCTGAAGCCTGGGTGAATGGGAGCCCTCCTGGAACAGCAGACCATGTAGAGAGCCGTCTATATCTATTGGTGCAGTCTCTATTGTACAACGCCTGTTGTAGCACCACCCTTCTCCAGAGCTGTCCCGGCTGTCAGTGTGAAAGCTGGACTTATTGTGAGGCGCACTGTATTGTTTTAGCTGTTTAGAAATTGCTGAATGGGTTGCGGATGGAAAGTGTTTGCACTGCATTACCCATTTGCCTGGGTCAGGTTAGGACACTTTTACATAGGTATCAAGAAAACTAAAAAAAAAATGTATCTTCATATTGCTCGTAAGTAAACATTGATTACATGTGTAGTGCATGGGTAAGACTAGAAGTGTAAATCAGTCAAGTGAACACTATGCAAAACATTTTATTTTGTGCTTACGTTTATCATTTCTTACATATGCATACACACTTTCTTCTTATATGGCCCAGCCATACATTTTAATGCTAATCCTCAGAATGCACAATATTTGTAATAAGCTAAAAGCACCTAATAACACTGTCTTACTGCATTTTAGTGAGACATTTCTCACCAAATTTGACACAGGAATTCAATTCTAACATGAAATCTGGATGACTTGCCTTAAATCAGGCAAAGGAGAGGATACTGTTAGCACCACACATCATTACACTGTAACTGTTACTCACTCCATCCAAATAAATTAAACTTCCTAAGTGATAGTACAAAACAGGTGAACAAATCAACAGACGTCCGTTTACATGTGGTTCTTCTCATTGGTGCAAATGTTGCAGCCCCATGAAACACTGAGAACCTCAGTACTCATCATCGTCCTCATCCTCCTCAGGCACAAACTCCAGCTCATTATCATCTTCTTCATTATCATCATCATCCTCCTCTTCATCTTCCTCCTCCTCGTCTTCCTCCTCCTCCTCCATATCGCAATCTACAGCGGCATTCAGTAGCAGTTTGGTTCGATTGATCTCACTCTCATCATCAAGGTTAATATGTACCTGTAACAATTAAGACACACAATAAACATATACCTGTGGACTGCTTTTAAACTAAATCTTAAAAATTGCAAACTAATTGTGCAAGATAGCACTTTATACAACCTATTTTGATTACAGTGAAGAACATACAAACAAAGCCCAAGTTTGTGTGACCTCTTCACAGTTTGTGGAAATGCATTTTTTAAATGTAACTTCAGTCATGCTGGAAAAAATAATAAGGCATCTTAAATTGTGTTTTTTTGGTTTGTACCTGCAGTATCATGTCTGACTTGATATTGCTCTGGTAGTTCTAACTTTCTTAGTCTAATTGTGATCATGTCTCTTGGTTCATGTTTAATGAAATGTTAGTGGACTTGTATAGTACATTGGCAGCAGGAAGAAGGGTTGTTTCTGAATCAGATTGTCAAGACAAGACAAGTAATCCATTTATAACATTCTCAAAGAAAACAAAAAAATTTCAGTGAAGCAAACAAATCATGTTCTATAATTTTCAATTTTTCTTTTCTCTGAAACCGTGTGTATGTGTGTTTCGAAAATTAAATTAAAGTAATTAAAACCAAAACAGTCCAAAAATGTTTTAGTTTGTGCTTGCATGTGCACTGTAAACTTTTAGAGAAAGATAATTGATTATCTAGATATACACTGTATATCTCAGTTGCACGGTATGTAAACTGGGGTTGTAAAGTAATCCGAACATATGTATAAACATGTTAACCAATTTCTTGTTTTCCCCCCGTTACTCAGAGTAAGCTGGTTTTAATGTGGATGTAATCAGTTAGGTTATGCATTCCTGCAATCTGTGACATCTCCAGCCAAACAGTCACAGTAGTGTACTGAAAACATCTGATCCTCAGTTTCAACAAACCAGCTAAAAAGGGAATTAATCAACAAACAAAACCAGAACATTATTGAGATTTTCTCCATATGACACCTTGTGACCTCTGAGAATTTGAAAAGTGATATACCTCAGTTTCCGGGGTAAAGCAATGAGATGCTCCTTCTTCTGTTTGGGCATTAATGATAGATTTCAAGGCCCCTTCTTCAAACTGAAACACAGAGTATATACATCATATATAAAGCACAGGTACTTTAAATGTAGACACAAATGTCAACATACTCAATATTGTGAACGCTCTCTCTCTCTCTCTCACCTTCAGCCTGTTCAGCTGGTCTTGTAACATGACTTTGATTTTGAGGAGAGTCTCCTCTTCTTTCTTCAACTCCTGCAGACGGCTGTGCATCTTTACTGGTACTGATGCAGTCAGACCATTCCTCAACGCTGAAAGAGAATGGATCTGCACATCTAATCATCATCATCATCATCATCATCATGCCTGATTTTATGTTGATTACAAAGGCAATGAGGGTGGCAACGTTTTCAACCAAAATGTCTGATCCTTTTATCTTATGTTGGACAACAACTATCTTCACTAAACTCATTGTGAAGTCTTACAAGTATGCTAGTCCCAACTGTGTTAAATATGACAGAGAATTATTGCAGTTTCACCCTGTCACACCAATATAGATTTAATTTGACAATAATAACAATTCATCAGCTCTGTAGTCCGCTAAACTTAAGTATCTCATGGTGCTATATAGTAGTGCTTCTATCAAACATTATTCTTCACGGATTGTGATAAATTAAGAGTTAAATAGATGGTATTGTTACTGCTAGCTACGGAAAAAAACAATTTGGCTAAGTAGCGCTACCCCATATTGACAGTTTATTTCCGCACATTAAAGAGTGAAACCAAGATTAAGACTATTACCTCTGTTTATATAGCCTGCCTACAGCTCCATAGCGAGGTCGAAATCGGTGATACAAAAAATAACGTGCTTGCTACAGCTTTTATTTTGAATATTGATAAATTAGCTGTTGTGCTACAGTTAACTGCTACTAGCTAAAGTTTGGGTCCTGTGGTTATGCGGTCATATCCGGGCTTATGGTGCTTTTACTTGCTGTAGGGAATCTCACATTCTTGTCTCGGGAAGGACCGATGTGTCAAGTAGGAAAGTCAGATCACACTGATACACTGTATGTATTTGTGATCAGAGCAACTATTGTTACACAGCAAATGCAGCAAATGTCATTACTGAGAATGTCTGACAGTGACGCTCATTATCTGTTAAAAGATCTATAGTCCTGTTTTTATGAAAAGTTATAAGAGAAAAATAGCATTTTAACATTGTATTGATTTAAAAAAAAAAAAAAAAAGGTTATTCTCATACTCGTGTTGCGTTGTTCATCGCGTTAATTGATTGCAGTCTTCTTATTGACAGAATCCACAATTCATTTAAGCCAAAAAAAAACGAATTTACGGGAAGCACCTGAAGACCGCATTACAAGTGGCGGAACCTTGAATCTGGCGCCATCTTGTGTTCCAACGGCGGAGATGGCTGCCTCTCCCTTAAAATCAGACTGTGCTAATTATTTGAAGAAAGGGTGGTGTTTGGACGGTAAGAAAACCTAGCAGTGTTTTTCTAATATACCTTAAATAAACACACAAACACATCAATTATTCAAAAAGTTTTTCTTTGTTTTGCCTGTGGTCAGTTTGAACGGGTGGATGTAAGTTAGATAGCCCAGCTAATTAAGGAGTATTAATGCAGCTATTTCTTTCTCGTCGGTTCTCAATGGCCTTCCTCTTTTCCGAAGAAAGTTTTGAAGTGGCAGGTGTCAACTTTACAGCACCAGGAAGCCTAATTTGTAACAAATGTAGTTCATGGTGTTAGTCTCCCCCATAAAACACAAGGGTCACACTATTGGAAGGCAAATAGGCCTTAAAAGCGAGGCTTGCTAGCTACTTCACCACACTGTCTGTTGGGTGCAACTGTACTAATATGCAAGGTGCAAATCTGCCTTTCATGCTCGTGTGACTCCAAGGAGTTTTTACTTCATGATTAGCATAACTTAAAGTACGTAACACTTACAGCAAAAAGTTTGCAAAAATTGCTTTGAGAATGTTTTATTGAGAAAGCAGGTTCATGACAGTGACTATGAATGTTTTTTTTAAGCATTTGCAGGTATGTTAAGGAAACTTGGGTGGTTTAAATAGTACAGAAAGACCTAGGATTTAAATTTATGATGGAGCAGTCCCCTGTGTTTATTTAAGTTTCTGACCTGCCCCATAAGCAAATATGCAGCAGTCGTGCACATTGCCTGCAAGGCATTCAATTCTCCCCCAAACGGTTTGGGGAGACTGCTCCCACACTAAAAAGGGAGCAAGTAACGCAGATAACGAATTCAGTGAAAACTTAAACAGATCACAGATGGAACTCATTGATGGGAACAAGATCTGAAACAGCTCTTAATCAGTCTTCAAAAAATGTTAGAAGAGCCCATTAGGTTCTTTATAGGATTCCTTGAGTAAGTCCATCCAGATGTGTGCATTGATAATCACAGCACGCAGGCACGACTGGAGACTAACAATGGAGCCGAGCCAAAAAGAGAGACATACCTGACTCTGTTCACACACATGAAAACAGAACTGCTGTAGAATGTAGGTTCCTCAGATTTCCCAAACCAGATGCCTTCTGTTGGTGTGCTAGACAATAATTTCAACAGCGCAGGTTATTACTGTGGGGTGATATGTAATGGACTGTCAGGATCCTTGAAAAATGTGATGATGCATCTTATCCTTAAAACAACAGATTTGTAAAATGTCATTAAGATATTGTTCACACCCGCATCACTAGTTATAAAACTGCTTTATTCTAAATACCCTGTCAACAAAATACTATTTTCGTAAACATGGAATAAATGGTTTATGGTGTAGTTATTTTGTGTTTTATCAGAATGGGATGTAGTTCACTTACCCTCATGGCATTGCTCCCTGTGAATCAACATGCTTCTTTGCATGCACAAAACATCACCCTTGTAATTTTTGAAGAACAGTTCCTGTTTTTAGATCACATGTGGACATCGCTGCTATCTTTATCTCTGTCTATACTTTCACTTTGTGAAAAAAACGATCTTTTTTCTGTGCTTCAGGTGAGACGCAGCAGCTGTTGAGTCCAGTGCAGTGTAGCTGCTGAATACCCAGGAGCACTCCTAGATACCACAGCAGCACAGGTGATGGGAACTAACAAGAGAGGGTCCACCAGTCTCTGGTACAGGTTTGTTATCAAGTATTCTTTTCAAAACTGCCCCGAACTGTGCTTTGTCGAGCTACGCTGCAAGCAGACAAGAAGACTAAACCTATAGATTTTATACTACAGATAATTGTAAAATGTTGTAAAGGTTCTTGCTATTCTTTTCAGCACAATAGGCAGTGGGTTTAAGTAAAACAGTGATGTTACTGTTACTCTCTGCTTCTACTCTTTGGCTCCCACTGAGGGTGACATAAGTAAAAAAGTTGAGATTGGAATCCATTACATTTGTGTTGGTCAACTGATGGATTAATTGGCTGTTCATTACAGCACTGTACAATTGCCGTGTTGTGGTATTTTACCATGTACAAGAACCTTATTTTTCTGAGAGCCAAGCACATAGGGAGCCTTGGGAGGCTGGAACTGGAGCTAGTGTATGAGAGACCTTGTGGATTTGGGGGTCAGACGAAAAGGTGCTTTATGGCCCGCACCCCACTATCGCAGCTGCCAACCTACCAGCACAGACATGAGAGGCCCCACTGTAGCATGAGGGTTTTACTTGGAGCTGGTTTCAGCAGCTTGAAGGTGGCTAATACTGTATAGTTATCACTCTGCTTCTTGAGAGCCACAGTTGCTTTTCCTTGTCATCACGCAGACTCTGTTGCTGCTACATTGCAACTTCTCTCCAATCAAAGCTCTCCTTGGCAGAGCTCGAGCCCAGTGCTGAGGCCTGGTGGCAGCTGAGGCTGGGGCTCAGTCGACCCCGCGTGCTGCTGCAAGTGGTGGTCTGCTATGCTTGTGCAGCGTTTGAAGGTGCTCCCACCTCCTGTGGAATGCAGTGCTGGGCGTGTTGGATGAGGGGCCTCCCAAAAGGTAGAGGGGGGAAAGGGGGCGAGGAGGAAAAGAGAGAGAAGAGGGGGGATGACCTTTGAACAGTGCTGTCGGGAAGTTATGACTCAGTTTTCAATTGTAGCAGTAAAACTGAATCTATGAGCGTGGAAATAGAGAAGGGCTGAAAGATGAAGAGGGAGAGTGAGAGGGATGATGATGATGATACAGATGATAAGGTGAGGCCGAGAGATAAGATTGTAAAACAGCAGTGAAGGGTCTATGAGTCACAGGGTCTCTAGAAAACATAGCTGAGGAAAACCAGATCATAGCCAGCATGCCTTATTATTTGTCTCTGGTTGAGGAATAAAGCACCTAGTCTTACAAAGCTCTACTGTGAAATTTTACTTGCGTGTAACTAAGTTCAACATTATCAACTTATGTTTTGCATGTCTGTGATGCTCTATAGGTCAAGACATCTATAGAAGTTGAAGGGAAAGGAGGGGGTTGCAGCTCCAGGATGTTTCCTCTTAAGCAATACAGTGACAGAAGCCTCAGGCGCCTATGAAAGGAAAGGACTCATGCTGAGATGTGGAGATGTGGAGGAGCCTTTGTTTCCAAGGAACTACCTCAACCTTTACATTTCCTGTCCTGAACTCCCACACACACATACTCATGCATATTGGCACGCACACGCAGTGGGACAAATGTATTAGAGTTCATTCAGTGTAATCAGCACAATCTTCTGCACGTACACAGAGCCAGAGGGGTATGGATGCATTCGTGGTGAATAGGTGCATGTCTAAGTAGGGCTGCAACTACTGATTATTTTCAATGAAGATTAATCGTCGATTATTTTTTTTATCGATTAATTGATTTGTTGTTTGATCTATAAAATGGTGAAAAATGTCGATCATTGTTTCCCAAAGCTCAAGGTGACGTTCTCAGACTTCTTGTTTTGACCACAACCCGAAGATATTGAGTTTTTTTTCATAAGAAACCAAAAGATATTCACATATAAGGAGCTGTAATCAGAGAATTATGTAGAAAAGTATGTAAGTGTAGAAAAACATCATGTTATGTGATTAAAAATATGCCTATAGCCACTTACACCACTTGCATGCAGTAGACAGTTCCCGGAGATGGATATATATGTTTATATGTCATCATAACAGTGAGTAGATATCGTCTACATGTAAGTGCAGATGGAGAATAATGGTCCAGTTTGCTTAATTCCTCACAAATTGAAACCTTTCACGCTAAATCGGTCATCTGCTTAATCCCAGTGGGCACGCTGTCACTGCATCACAGAAGATGATTGATAATAGTGTTAATCACCAGATTAACCACAGCAGTGTGGTATGATCCACCATGTGGTTTTTATCTATCAACACTTGCATGTGTGTGTGTAAGTTTAGAGCTACATGCCCACTGCAGTTATGATGCTTTCCTCATTGGTCAAGCAAGTGTAGTAAAAGCCAAGTGTTGCTCCGCTGTCCAACAGGAAAACCTGATCATTGTTGCCGTCAGCGTTTTATTATCTGAAGCGCTCACGTACCAGGAGACACTCTTGGTTCTGTGCCCTATTCATGACAAGCTCAGGAAAGCACATTAATCTCATCTTTAGATTTGATTTCAGTCTGCTTGTGTGGCTTCTATTTGACTTTTATTGTTAAACTGATGGGATCCCAGGGAAGTGAAAAAGCAGAGTGACAGAGTGGTGGAAGTCTGGTTCCCAGAAGTACGTCAGACGCATGGAAAACCGAAAAGGGGCTAAATGTGCTGGCATACACTAGATATAAAGCAATCCAGTGTAACCACAGTAAAAGACTGTTGATTTAGGTCGGAATAAATCGAGTGAGCTTCTTTATGTTGCAGCCCAGGGAATGCCTCAGATCATGGCATGAGGTTTGGGCCTAATATGATGTGGTTTGGTCAGAGATGTCAGGAGGGAGTTTGGGGCTGGGGCTGAGGAGAATGCCTCTGTCACAGCTGAAATTTGTAAACTAATTGACCACCCATACACAGCATTCCTGTTCCACTGGGCTTTCTCTCAAGACCGACAAACAAACCCTGAACTCAAGAACACCTCCACCAGACCAGGCACACTGACTGTAGTGTGATTAATTACATTTTCCCTTTTCCTCTCTCTCTCTCTCTCTCTCTCTCTCTCTCTCTCTCTCTCTTTCTTTGTTGCTTGCTCTCTCGCTCTCATGAGCCGGGTGTATTGGTGTGTGTAGTTCACCTCCCTTGGTACCCTTAGTTAAACATCCCTGTAATGTCAGACAGGCCAGAAGGAAATCCACTATGTTTTCCTTTTTATGCTGTCATTTTTTCTTTTCAGAATGATTCATTATTAGGCTCATTTTTCTCTTTTAGTAAGGCTATTTAATCTCAAATATGCAACTGCCTGGCCAAACAATGTGGTGAAAGATGTTTTGGAGAAAGGTGAAAATAAACAAATCCTTTTACCCCCATTCACCACAACCCAAAGAGTAAAAAAGGATTGTAAAATAATGCTGAGTACTGCACTGGGAAAGGGGGACTGTGAGGTGCTGATGCCAAGGACGAAGGTCAAATGACAGCACAAGGTCAGATTACTCTCATAGGACTGGTTGTGTGATCATGACATAGCACTGGCTAGGTAAAAGTGTAATCAATAGCTCATGTGACACAGCCTGTTCAAGGTAGGAATGTTTGGGGCCATTATTCCGCTTCGCTTTCCTGTATAAAAGTTACAAACACAGCTTTTTAGCCAGCAGCAGAGGAAGTAACAGATGTGTTTCACTTCATGCGTCTTTTGCTATCTTAAATCACAAACTGTCTTGGTGTTCTGGTGGCATTGTTTGGTCTAGTGCAAAAAACAAAGCTGGTTTAATGACGAGTCTTCGTTGTGGCATTATAGTGGGATCTCGGCGTAAGAAGGGCTAATGATTGTCCTTGTGGGATTATGCTTCATACTCTTACGGTGATATAATCCAAACATTTAGTAAATTTGCAGGCGGGTATTTATGGCTGGAATCCCACTTGTAGTTGGTGAAACACTGAGCTGAATCTTATCATTTCATCTAAAGCAAATATTGACTACAGAGGGTTTGAGCGTTCCTTGCATTCCTCAAGGAACTACCATAGCACAGGTACTGTACTCCCGCCTTTCCTCAGTCTCATTAACCAAGCTTTCTGCTCCTATTTTACCACCTCAGACAAAGGCATACAGCAGCCTGAACACATTCCCCATGGCTATGGTGATGTTTAAAGAAACTGGTATTTTAGGAAATATGCCGATTCTCTTCCTTTCCAAGAGTCAGAAGAGAATTGATGTCACCAAAAAGACAGTTAGCTTTGTTTAGCATACAGACTGGAAATTGGGCAAAAAAGTATAGCCAGTTGTCTGTTTAAAGGTAACACAATCCATCTTAAGCTTACTCACTAACACGAACATGTTATTTCTTGTTTGTTTAATCAGTATGAAAATTGAAGCGTAAATATGGCAAGTTGTGGTTTTATGAGGACTTATGGGCTAGACTATTCTTGACCTGAAACAAAGACTTCATAGCTCTAGCTTCATATTTACCATCAGATAAGACATAGAGAATGGTATCAATCTTCACATCTAATTCTCAGTAAGAAAGATAATGAGGGACAAAGTGTACCTTTAAAATGATTTTAAAGGTTGTGAAATTTGTACTGAAGTAGATAACTGGAGGCCATTTTGTGTCAAAAACGATGGTGTTAAGTTGTGAGCATCATTTTATTCTCTCTGAAGTCCATGTTTATGTAATAAGATGATGTCAGCAGTCAGCTGTGAGGGTGGCAGGCGATGCTAAAGCGTAAGGCAGAGCAGGCCCGTTGGTAGGAGGAATGTGTGAACACAGTGACAAAACCATTTATTTACAGGCACTTTCACAGCGAGGTCTAGCACCCGCAGCCCAAGTGCAACCCCAGGGAAGACACAGCTGCGTGTGAACGTTGTAGCGCCAGTCCTGCTCACTTTGATCGGCCGACATGAGAGCGGCCCTGATCTCCAGGACCACCACCCATCTTGTCTGATATTCTGAGTACACAAACTGAGACATTCCAGACGTGTGAACTGCCCGTGACAAATGATCGGCCTTTGGGTTTTCAGCTTTTGCATGCTGTGGGCTTCTTGGCACGGTATAGTTGGTCTCGGGCTCAGAGTTTTCCCCTCTCTACAGCTTCAGTAACTGGAGCGGCACCACAGAATGCGGACAAGTCCTGGTGTGAATTGTTATGTTAGAGGGAGCCTTCAGGGTGGGGCTATGATTTAATATTGACCTTTTTCAACACCGGACAGCCCGCACTCAGAACACTGACAGGACTGTGGGGACTCTATGTCATTAAGTGGACTGATGACTGGATTAAATCAACTTGAAAAATATACATCCTAGGCACAGCACAAAATTAGTTGGTTTCGTTTTAGTTTCAAGCCATAACGCTTTGAAAAGAGAGAAGTGAAAATAACATATTTTACTGCCAGATTAGTCACTGCATATTCGGGGGTGATGTTGGTTTTGATTGAATTCCAACTTGCTCCAATTTCTTCTGTGGTCGCATGAAATATGTCCTTTTTTAATTCACAACTGGAGTCTCGACGTGTGCTCCATGTTTTGAAAGGCATTATAGAAGCCCATTGATTTCTCCATTTCATTAAACAGGTCTTGCACTGTGCCATAACTGATGTCATTCTACTGTTTCCTGTCATTTTCCAGCTCAGGCACTGTTCCATATGCCCCTCTCCAAAGTCCGTCCAGTCAAACCCTGACATGATTGATTCCTTTACACTTCATTTGTAGCATTCATCAAAATTCCATTGAGTCATGAAACTCTGGCTGACTACTGTCCAAAGTAATCTAACCGCAGCAAAAGAAACGCTGAGGTCCTCTTGGGACATAGATTTCCCAAACGACTGATGACATTTGGCAATACAAAGAGAAAAAAATAATGCATCAAAAATGTTCTGCCCACATGCAAATAGTGCTTGTAAAGTTTCCCTCAGGCTGTTGTATCACTTGAAAATGTATAAGCTTTTCGTTTTGCCATTAAGTCTCATATTGACACTTAGAATCTTTAGAAGAAAAATATACTGTAGGCCTATGAACACTGATTTCTGGACTGCTGCATTGTCTGTGTATAGTTGCTGGTCCAGTTGTTGATTGCACTTGAAGTCACATACAGTATTTGCATGAAGTTGCCTCCTCTCCACTACTTTTGCTACACTCTGGTGCAAATTGATATTACTGCCAGAAAAAGTTAGGATCATATTTAGCAAGAATGCTTCCAAGATCTTAACTACTCGTGTGCGTGTGTGTAAGCTTGCACGTCTGCATTTGTTTGCTCAAGTTTTTGAAGGGCTGTTGTAGGCAGATTATAATCACAAATGTCATGTATGATCAGCTGTTGCGTGCCGAGACATTGCCTGATAAAATCGAGACACACACCTTGAATGAAGAGAGGTGGATACTGAATCTCTGAGTCTTCAATGTCATTTTTCAGTTGCGCCAGCTGACGTAATAAAGGAAAGATGGTTTCATATGAAACAATTTTGGGATGACAGTGGAATCAGGGTAGTTCTGCAGCTTTGATTGCCACTGACATAATACTACATGGTTGCAATTGGAAAAGATGATGCATTACAGCTGGCTTATTATCCTCCATGTATTTAAAGGGGACACTGAGAGGTTGCAAGGTGTTCATCATTTTTCCCAGGGCTGGATAGTATGGAAGCAGTCCTCCACGACTGTGGGTTACATTGTGGGACCATGGAGGAAGTGTTGTGAAGGGGCTGTGAGGGGGTTACTAGGCAACAGGGTGGGCAACTTGGCGTAATGAGCGCGGGGCTCAGGAGCTGTCTGCTCAGTGTTCCAGGTCCTGACAAGAACAGACAGGCTGGCCTGGGACGGCCTGCATGGAGCTGCCACCACGGCCACCTGCTCACAGCAATCATCACCAGCGCTCCAGCCAGCCACCGATACAGCATACAGACCCAATTAAGAGCCCTGCATGTCCCCCTCCAGCCAGCCATCACTAACACTCCTGCAAGTCTGACAAGGCTGCCTTTTTTCCCCTTAGCAAATCTCTAATTAACAACATTGGTAGTGGTGAGGCCGGGCTGTACAGAGCTGCTGAAAGGGGCTGGGACTCTGCTCGGGTAATCAGCTTAAATACAGGTTTATTTCCTGCCCCCTGTGCCTTGCTACTTCCAGCAGAGATTGCATTCTTTTATCTGTTTATCTCCAATTTCCTCTGACTTGTAACGTGTCTCCTAGACACACTGTCACCTCCACTTAAGGCCAGACTGGCTGCTCCTGTGATTAGATGGTTTTAGAGCAGTGATCAGAGTTGGTTTTGGCAGGGCATAGCTCTCAACAACATCTCTGTCTGTTTCATTACTGCCTTACCATCTCCTCTCCCTCCACTCCTGCTTCACTGAAGGCTTCTGATCTTAACTGTAGAAACACTACTGAGCATCTAGAGGATCAAAGATTCTCATATTAATAAATACACTCTTTCACCAGATACATTTAATCATGTGTAGTTTGGTAATGAAGGTATCTTATTAAAGATAGAGATCAATCAAAAATGTATGTCCGTGTATCTGACATATTCATTTGTTAAAATGAAAAAAAGAACGTAAAAAATGAATTTTGATTTTGTGAAATTAACTCATTACCAGTGCCGGATTAAGAGAGCTGTGTGTTCCAGCCGAGAGCAAAGGAGGTGGAGGAATTTCCTTTCAGTGGGGAGGTGTTATTGTTGGAGCCCTGTGCAGAGCCGCTGGATGAAATATCCTCTTCCCCAGTTTGGGATTGACTCTTGATACAAGACCACCACTCATGATTGGTGGGAATTATACCTCATCATCCATCTTGAGCAAATCAGACAAAAATAATATAGACTGTAATACAGACTGATTTACACTAAAATGAGAGATGTAAGGGAAGAGGTCATCCGTGTCATAATTGAATACATTTACCCTTATATTTCATTTTTCATCCATACATCATACGGTGTCTGTAATTTGTCTTCTCTGGCTTGTGAGGAGAGAAAAGTTGGCTGTCATTAAGATTTCCAATGGTTAGTTCTCTGCTCTTGGACTTGGATTTTGCTATTAATAAGATGTGCTCATAATGATACAGTATTGCACTCTATATGACTCACTGAGTACTTTGTAAGACTTTTTGACCAACACTAAAAGAACAGAGTGATTGAATTTTCTGGGTGTTTTTTTCTGTAATTTCTTGTAATAGTGTTCACTTTGGAGGGCAAAATGTGAACTGTGATTTATTGTTTGTTTACTTAAAAGCAGTTCATGTGTTCATATAGTTAGAGCTTAGAGACAATTAATAAGTTCTCAATGGACATGCTATTATATTACTATTACGATGATTCTTTTGCACTGGACACATGATTCCAAATCTAGTTCAGTTAATGGGTATCAATTAATTTGTGAATTTCTTATTCTTTCTATGCACTGTGAGCTGGCACCCAGTGTTCTCACCCAGTGTTCTCACCCACTGCATGCTGGGATAGGTTTCAACCCCTTGATCCTGAACAGTTCAGGCTGTAGAAGTGGATGGCTGGATAGTTCAGAGTATGAGCAGCAGAGGGTGCTGTTCATCAGAATGGGTGAACCCTTTTTAGCATGCTTGTAAAGATGACTGCAATAGATAGACGGAGCAAGCATGTGTTGATATTTTAATAATTGAAAGGTTTGAATTTGGGACTGCTAACCTTAAAAGGGATTACAGTTTACAGTGTTTCTTCGTCAATATTGGATTTCACTCTGTACATTTTTGAGAAATCAGGATGCATCTATGTTACCAACATCTATGTTTGGTAAAAGACACATACTGTAGCTCAATCTTTGCCAGCTGCAGCAATAGAAAATGTACATATTAATACACTGATAATTATTATTCCATGCATTATCCTAAAATGGGGGCTTCTGCTTAATGGGTACCTCTACTTTTTGTTCATAAGTATGATTTGTAAATCTAATAGTTTTGCACTTTTAAAGTGGCAACAGACAACTTTCCCCCCAGTGATCCCGAGTGGTATTGTTGTTATTATTGTTGCTGTTGAGACAACTGGATCATTTACGTTCCTCAGAAATGTAGATAACAGCAACACAGGACAATGTGTGAGTTTATTCTATCATTTTGTCTATAATAGAATTGGATTGCCAGCTTTCTTCTTTTCCCGGGTGACTGCATGCTTGGTGGCAAACTGTACAGTGATAGCAAGATTTATTGGCAGCCAACACCGATGGTTTCATTATTCTATAGCCATTGTGTAAACATTTACTTTATAATGATACATTGAAGTAGACCACTTGTCTATTGCCAGTTTAAGTACAATTTTGATTGCAGGACTTGTAACAGAATATTTGTGCAGTGTGTAATTGTTACTTTTGCTGAAGTAAAAGATCTGAATACTTCTTCCACCACTCCATCTTCATGCTGGTGTGTCAGATGTTTGCTTTGATGGGTGATGTATTAATTTGAGCTGGGTAAAACCATGACAGCTCAGGTGTTGGCTGACAATCCTCAGGGGCCTAAATCAGATAAACCACTTGAGCAGCACCTGGAAACGCCTATCAGATGAGACACCATGCAAACACACTACTTCCTACCCTGTGTGTGCTCCAGAGTTCATCTTTCCATCACGTCTTCTTCTTCACACTGTTCACTGATGCCCATTTTCATTTCTAATGGTTGATTTATTAATAAAACACTAGATATTTTTTGTATTTTTTCCACTTTGATGTTGACAGTTATGAATTGTATTTTTGATAACCTGAAGGTTGCTTATTCTTGCTGTGTTTCAAGACAGTATGGCTGTTGAATTGTGTCTCTTTTCTCTCTCTCCTTTCATTGCCTGCCAAGCATGGAAACTTGTGTGCTGCCCAACACTCAATCTGTTCCTGTACAGGCAGCGGTTTCAGCGCAGGAGGTTCAACAAATATCTAAATGGGGAGATTTGGGTGTGGGGCTGAAGAGAGCAGAGCAGTCTTGCCTGAGCCTCACCCTTTACCTGCATTAGGTCATAGGCTGAAAAGGGGGGAGGGTGTCAGTCACCACCTCCAACCCCCTGCACTGTGGTAGCCCCTCCACGACTGATTGTTCTGAGTTTTCTGTCGTGAACGATGAATTTGTATTACCAAGCTGGGT
>OMLP01012603.1:33718-47510 GCA_900302685.1 Spondyliosoma cantharus
GGGGGGGGGGGGGTTGCTGGTGTTTTCAGCCTGACCCTGGACTGGCAGGGTCTACTCCGGTGAGCCTGGTCCCCAGAGCCCTCGTCTCACTTAGCCCCTCAATATCCCTCTTTCTCTCTGTGGGGCCAGGGCTGCTCTGGATGAAATTTCAGTAAGGGTATGAGGGAATGGTTCATGGAGTTTAGCACCTTCTTTAACATAGGCAAAATAAATGACTTCTCCTAATGCTCTAATTGGTGGCAGTTTGATGATCAGGTATCACTGGCCTTCAGGGCTGAAGCACCTCGTTGTTTTACTCCAGCTCGGTGAAAGAGCCAGTCTGTACCTGTTGCTTCTGAAATTTTTTCAAGTAAGGAGGGAAAAATGCCTAGTAACATGTGGTCTGCCAGGTCCTCTGAACTGTCTTTTTTCCATGAAGTCAAAGTAAAGCATTTGACATTTTAAGTTAAGCCTAGCTACTGATCTCTCTTCCTCAAAATCCCTGCCCCCTGGCTGGGATCTGTGTGTGAATTGTGAATCAAATGAGCGGCTTAAAAATGGTTCAGCCTCTCGCTCGCTCGCTCTCACCCTCTCTCACTCACTCTTTCTCTCTTCGTGTGGTTTGGTAGGTGACTGTCTAGGCTCCTTTATCCATGCCCATGTGTTAAAGATTTTGAGAAGAAAATTAGCCAGAGGTGGATAGAAGCAGCTATAATCTAGAAATGCCTCCTCAATTTTCGAAAACTCCCTTCCTCCCACAGACATGAGTCAAAGTCGGACCCCTGCTGTTCTGCTGCACCAACAGCAACGCTCATACTGACAGACTAGATGTGTGTCCCGAGCCTCACTGATCAAATTGTCTCGCCTATGAGACTACATCAAATACATCCATCACTCTAGAAATAGCTGAATGAGATGTCAGCCAGTTTTTTTCGTCACTGAATGGCACCATTTCGTTCACAAAATAATCCTTTGATTTATCAGACATATTTTTTCCCTCCTGAGGAAGACATAATTCCCATGCCAAACCTTTTAACCTGTGCCAGAATGGACTTCCTACACTGGCTTGTGTATAAACCGGGGTAAGTAAACTGAATTAATGATCAGTGGATCACGCAGCTCAAAGAGAGGCTGGGTCTGTGGCTAAAAAAAGCTCTATACTTATTATCTGTGGACAAGAATCAGACAAACTATATACTGTACTAGTATATACTGTAAAGAAAATGTGTCTGCTTCATGGTCAGTTGAGGATCGCATGTTGCTTAGTAGTCCACTTTTGTCTTCCCACAAAAATCCCATCTTTTGTATTGTTTAAAGGGCCGCAGGAAAGTTTGGAGAGTTGAAATCTGTCAGAGACAGTGTTCTTACTCTAGAAATAAACATAAACCAGAATGTTTTGTTGCTTAACCCAAAGAATGTTCTTAGTTTGCTTTTTGCAAGTAGCTTTTTGGCATATGACTGTGTGAGGTAAAACCTTTACATGTGAAGTGAAGGACAGTGGACAGTGGTGTCAGTTTGTTATTGTAAGGCATGCCTCATGGCTGCAGCATGTCACTTTCCATCACTTTCCCAGGTTAGCCCTGTGTAAGGCTTTAGGCTGGCCCGCTGTTTACAATACCTCCCATTCAGCCTGCTGCTCCTCAATGAAATTTCTATTTATAGAGGCCACTGGCGTGCAGAGAGTCATCTGCTTGTTCTGAATGAGGTCTGGTGGTTTTGACAAGGTTAGCTGGATTAAAGCATTGGGGGGGTGAGGGGGTGGGTCTGAAGGACAGGTCACAGGGGCTGGTTGGGGTGAGAAGGCCACCACGAGAAGACTGGCTGCCTTTATTGTATGTGATGGTCAATGTCAGCACACTATTTAGTTAAATGCCGGACATGTGATGAAGCTGAGTTAGACAAACATTTACTCGAAACCAAAACTCCAGTTTTATCCCTTTAATGTGGCGTTTGTGTCTGCCCCTCACCTACACTGACGCCAAGTATGCATGGATTTATGCTCTTATGACGGGAAGTCAACATAAAGTAAGAGCTGTTACTACCAGTCAGCAGTGTCATGTACGTTGATGTAATAATTTTGACAACACTGCCCTATAGATGGCCTTATGGCCACACCCATTCACCCAGCCAATGGCTTACTGAGAAAGAAGCATTCTCCAATGAAAGGCCTGCTTTTTTAGAAATTAGGTGTTTCATTGCCTGAAAAATATTTTTGACTGCATACAAAATGTTTTTGACTGCTGCACCAATGACCTTAATGTCTGTTGTCAGTTTGCGGAAATGTCCATTATTATTCCACAGGAGCTTTTGGCTAATGTCACTGTTGTGTTGAGGAAATGTTTTCTGTAGAATCCATCGTGGCAGAATAGAATAGGGAAAAATTGCAATTTCCTTAATCCTTGCAGAGTTTTTTCCCTTTCTATGTCTTTGTTTTGATTCCTTGGTGTGTGATGGTGTTTCCCACACAGTGGTGCTGCAGCCAACTTGCTCTGCTCTATTGTGCTGCTGGCCTCTCTTTGAACCTGTACAGCTATAAACATGGCTAAGTGCTCTCCATCAGAAGTGGGCTTGCAGGAGGACAATAATGTGACAGGAATTTTCTGTACACTGTCACACATTGGAGCAAAAGGTAGACACAAGCCTGAATGAGGCACATCCAGCTCCAACACAGTTCAGGTACTACAACATCTACTCCCTTGAGACAAATCTAAGCAGAGATGTCTGT
This sequence comes from Spondyliosoma cantharus, assembly GCA_900302685.1. Lineage (NCBI taxonomy): Eukaryota > Metazoa > Chordata > Actinopteri > Spariformes > Sparidae > Spondyliosoma > Spondyliosoma cantharus. The sequence continues at coordinate 36,423 of OMLP01012603.1, forward strand.
CAGATTCTAGGAAACACCCACCAACTACACATGCAAGCATCGTCATCATCGGCCTCCCATGTTCCCCCAACCTCAGGCTATTATCTCCTCCTAGAGTTTAGCCAAACCTAAACAGAGAACTGATCTTTCTCTCTCTTTTAATATCGAAATAGAGCCTCTTGCTGATCTCTGTAAGCTGCTGATTTGGTTTCAAAGATTTGGCCAGCTATCTCTCCAGTATCTCCCAGAAAAACATTGTCAATGTGTGGTCAGGATAAGCTGTGTTGGGATGGAGTGCAAATGAATGCCAGTGTGGTCGTGTTTGGACAATTTAGCAAGGCTGCAAAGGAAAAATCCTCAAAGTCATCTAAACATAGAGACTCCTAAACCTCCCAGTCTCTCACGGTCCTGACTGAGTGGCTAGTTGGTAGACGGCCTCTGAGATAACTTAAGAGGGATACAGTTCTCTACTAGAGTAGTGGACAGCTTTGTGCCATATAAATCAGTATTTTTTTTCCCGCTCTTTAAAAAAAGAGCCTTAAGTGTAACTTTGTCTTTTGATATGCTGAGTGCCCTGCTTCTCTCTCACATGTGTATTTTTGTAGTGCCCCCGCTCTGAGCTGCTCCTCTAAAGCCACAGCTCCCCCTGAGCAGAGACCCTGCCACCCACACAGCTCAGATACCATCTTTTGCATAAACATCACCAAAAGGAGTTTTTAACAGACATATATACATATAAATGTTTGGAAGACAGTGTAGACACATTATTTATCTTTGTTTGTTTCAGTTCCTACCGGAGACACCTTGTCTTACACCTTAATGATTTTGTTGACATAAATGCATTTTCTGGCCCCAACAGGAGCTATTCTGTTTCTAAGTGAGGTTTGAGTCCTTCCCAATCGGAGCAGGGTTTACTCAGATCAGAGACAGTTTCATTCAAGACTTCAATTAAGGCCTCCACAACCCTTGACTCATTTTCCACTCTCTAATTTTTCTAATGGCTGGGACAGGAGGCTGGGAGCAGCACAGCCAGCTCTACACTGCTCATTAGCTCTAGCACCACCGCCCGCGCTGCATTTAACTTAATAATGAGGCCAAATTAACAGCAGCCCTGGCCTTGCTCCAGGTGCATTGTGGGTGAGAGTGAGGGTTAGGAGGAGTGAAGGGGGAGTACCTGGCCAGCTGAGGGGGTTTAAACATAGCAAGGCAGTAATGACTGGAAACACAACATCTTTGGACTGCCTCCTCAGTCTCTAAATGGCTGTCTACTCTCACCCGTCCTCCCCACCAAGCATCCACTCAGCTCATTGTTTCTGTGATCTAAAAATCTGATGACTTTCTGAAGCTTTATTTTGTATTACGTCTGTTGAACCAAAGCATTATATTCAGTACAATTCACCTCTAAATGAGCCAGATGACATTGGAGCAAGGGTGGAGGAAATTGATTGTGCCAGAGGAGGGTGCTATGCAGGGTGTGGGTGGGTGGAGAAGACATGTCCTCATCCCCTGGTGTGCGAATGCTGCACAGCTCAAACCTGTGCCAAACTGGGTGCTGCCAAGGGCTACGTGTTAATGAATCTGAGCAGCCCGGGAAGGAGCACAAACAAACGAGGCCCTGGATGACAGACACTTTCTTTAGTCTGTATACACCTTCACTTATGATTTATTTTTTTATTTCTGCATCATGACTTTTATTAGTTAGCTTTTGTTTGCTGCATTCCGAGGAAATGCTTCCCTGGTCTGCTTCTCGTGGATTATCATTGCATTCAAATCACAGCAAAGATTCTGCATGTCCAAAAAGAAATATCACATGATCTTAGCAAACCTGAAAGTTTGGATTTGTCCTTAAAACACATTATATTTTCATAATTCTGCTGCATTTACTATTCAGTAAATTTAATTGACATATCTCCTTGATTGATAAGTATGATGCTAGGAAAATCTAAATGCATTATTTTATATAGAATAATTAGATTAAGCTTTCCATTTCGATCATCAAAATCAAAACCTGCTTTTTGCCCCTTAACCATATGACCATGTGCTACATAAAGAAAATACAGCAGTTATATCACATTTAATAACATGTAGCCCATATTTATAAAGAATAATAAAAAAATATAAATTAAAATTACATTTGCCAGGGCATAAAACCAATGATCTATTGATCTTTAAAAGGCAAGGCTTGATAAAAATAAATTTAAAAAATAATGGAGAATCATGATAATTAAAATGATGGAAAATAAGTAGACTGTTATATATACCTATAATAGAACTTTAGATTTGGGTTCATGTTGTAAAAATTGAGCACGAACATATGCCAATCCTGGCTACCTTCTTTGTTTGGATTTGGAAACAAATCAGCAACTTGGGAAATACTAAATGCTATACCGTAGGCAACTGGACTTTCAGTTTTCTTGAAGAAGTTTCACCTCTCATCCAAGATGCTTCTTCACTTCTAACTAACTGGAGTGGAGGTAGAATTGAAGAAGCCTGTATCTTCATCAACAATTTGGGAAATGTGTTAATTTTCTGTTTTTTGTTGATGGTTTTTTGGGGGGGTTGTTTTTTTTTGGAGCAAACTGCTTTCATCCACCTGGTTAGAAGAGTCTTTAAGTATTCTGGTAAAAAGCTAAGTGTATAATTTGCATTATAGGATGTTGCATGGGGCCAGGGATAGAAATGTTATTGAGACACAGACACACTTTGACTAAAACTAAAGACTGCTCTGAGAGGAGCATCTCTGTGCCAGGGGATGACAGCATCAGCTCCCCAGAAGCTGCTGCATGTTGTTCAGAATATAGTGTGTATAGTGTGTTCACCTGCAGAAGGCCTGGCAGCCAGTTACCACAAACGTCATTCCCCAGTAAGGTGGTCATGTGACTTCTCTCCTGCCACAATTCCCCTTGATGTGAACCCTGACCTCATGACAAGGCTAATGCTAATTCCTTCTGTGAAGCATTCAGGAAACATGTTCTCACTCATACTCACTCTGTATCGTGACAGGATGCTCTCTATTTAGAAACCATGTTATAGCATACTTTCAGACTGCTGCTGTTATAGTAATGCCTTGGCACACTTTAGGCTATTAATGCAGTGTAGAGGCCAGAGGTGATGGTGGTGATGCATACATTGGGATTTCATTTAGTGTATGTGTTTTTGTAACTGTAATTTATTCTGACTCACTTTGGTCAACAGTGAGGAAATGACTGTGCATGAATTAAAACTTGCTTTTATATGCCTGCACACACAAACGTAAAACACACACTGCCTGCTGAATTTCTCGATATTGTAAACAAAGAAAAGATTATTTTTTTAAACGAAGAATGACAATGCTAGTGGACTCCTTATGTAACTTTGTGGTTTTGCCTTTTCTCCGTACTGGATATGTACATTTTCCATGACCTGTTTTTTTAACTGGAAAGCAGCCTGGCACATTGTAGGTAATTGTACAATTTTCCCCTCTGGCTAGATGTTGTTTTTTAAACCAAAGCCTTTGATATTTAAACTTATTTTTATTCAAGCTTTTAATGTCTCCCAACAAAATCACTCAGAAGTACGTCCCTGGACCATATAACGTACGGGTGTTTCTCATTACCAAGAATACTAAATGCTTGCATAAAGTCATTTGATGACTTGTAGGGAAAACATAATACATGTAATATCCAGCACTAATAAGGATAAAATGACTGTGTTATTCTGCTTTAGCTTTCGAGTCTGGTTGACTTAGAGTGATTCAACCTGAATATCATCTCTGCCAACAACTGGCTGCCCATGTTGTGAACATTATGATTTTACTAATAGTTTGTTTTAATATAAATTGAATCTGATTTTAGTGTAGTCCTCCTATGTTTATGTACCTTGTGTATTTAAATGACTAGGAGACTGAGAGCCCTTGGACTGTAATTTCTTCACATCCATCATTGTTGCAGCGCTCTGTGTGTGTATATGCCTCTGTGTATTTGTGTGTTTCTTTGTGTTTAGAACAGATCCCCTGGTGTTTGGACAAAACAAACACAATGTCATTACTGGCATGATTATGAAGAATTGAAAGTTTAAGCAAATATTCAAGAGTCTTTGTCTGTTTTTAGAATTTTTTGATACACGGATGACCACTGAAATACCACTGAAATAGCACTGACAAAGCTAAGCCCAGCTTTGTTCCCTGTCCTGACAGTATGAAAATGGTAACTCTTTACCACAGGTACAAATAGCAAGTCAAGGGGAATTTACTAAGCATTAAAGGACTCCCCCGTCTCACTACAAGTTAAAACAATGTTGTTCTGGCTATAATCATCCAATTAGGGTGATGGAGGCAGGACTTGGCCGGGACAAGGATCACATTTCAAAGACTTGTGTCTGCCAACCTCCACACTAATGGTAAGATAGGCAATGGTTAGTGCTCAAGATTGTGTGCAGGTTTGGAGGAGAAAAGCATTCCCCGTGCCTGTGTTTGGTCACAGGCAGCTCTGTGTCACTCGCAGCACCAATAGCATTGATGATATTGTGCACATAGCATTTTTATCAAAGTTCTTCCCGTCTTTTCTATGGAAACAGTAGGAGACAAAGAAACGCAAGCAGTTTCTCATGATTTCCAGTATTGTAGGTGATTGCCAGTGGAGGCTCTCGGTTAAAATGATGTCCTTGTTAATGAAAAGCTTATACAACAATGTTGCCACCTTGCCTTGTTGCTACAAATTATGAGACTACCAGGAGAAAAGTGACATTTTGTTTTCATTCAGGAGTCAAATAGTTTAAAGGCCAAGAGCATCATCCAAAGCAAATAGGTAGACACTGAAGGTCGCTTCTGCAATTTGTATCCTTTGAGAGGGTGTATTCAACCTTCCTCTTGTCTGTAAGAAAGTATATAAGAGAGAGGAGGAGAGACATCCTGCCACTGACACGTTTACAGGCCGCCAAGCCTTCAGAGTGCTGGAGGCGTGGTCTGATGGCAGCAGTGCTGTCTGAGTAATTACAGGCTCCCTGGTGGATATTACTAAGGTCCCAGTGATCCAAACTCCATGCAAGGCCACTCTCTCACTGTAGTTAAGGCAGCAGGGGAAAAAAAACCTTAACCATAGAAAAATCAGGGAATAAAAAAAACAAACCCCCTTTCTGGTCTAATTCAACAGGCACAGCTCTGTTTTCTGTGCATAGCAGTGTTTGGGTTCTGCCAGAAATATGTACCCCAGTATAGGCACATTTTTATTATCCAGCAGGGCTCCTGGTATTTTGAAAATGAGGTAAGCTCAATTACCAACAAAGGGCTCCTCTCAGGGGTCTGTCATCACAGAGGGGTGAACGGGAGGGAGAGGGAGGAAAGAGAGACTCCTCTGCCTGTACTTTGATACTGCAGGATTATGTGCTCAGTGGCATGAATTGCAGCCATATTTTAGCTGTGTGGAGACCAGATGTTTAGAGATGACAGGCAGGACAGGACATTTTTTGATTCTTAAATTTTTAATTCATAATGCTTTTCTCAGTAGTGAGCCCAAACTACACCATAGATGTTCTCAAGGGAAATACGGTATTTTCATATTTAAATTTGCAGGTTCTCTGTGCATGTTGATACGTCAAGCAAAAATGGAAGTTGTTTTTTGTTCTTAAAGGTACTCTGGTAGTAGGAAGTGGAAATAAATTAAATGTCAAAACATTTCAAACAAAAATACTTGTATCCACTGCAAAAGCCAATAATTGTCAAGGTGTTTTTCGACGGAACGAGTGACACTGTCTTTAATCATCTCCTAAGGTGTGTTCTCTGAACACGGAGGTTATGTTTTCGCCCATGTCTATTCTTTGGATTTCCACAAAACTTGGATGAGGGATGGGTCTCGGCTCAGAATAGACCGCAATAACTTTTAGTGCTGATCTGGGTAGAGGGAAAGATTCAGGAATGTTTCCTCACTTTCTTTAACATTGCCATTTGGGTATTTTTCAACATTTTTGTATTTTTTTTGGATCTTGATAGAAAAAAACTGGCTTATTTAGGTGGCCAGTATCTACAGTATCAGTGCGTACCATTTGATGCAGATACGAATAAAGATCAGGATCAGATGGATGTTTTGTTTGATACTGGATTGGGCTTTATTGAATTAAAGGGGACTGTTGGCCTTGGTGGAGGTCTGTGCTCTACAGAGTGCCATTCTAGTTTGACGGCCAGAGATGGCCTCATAAAACTCCCATTATAGATATTTGATAGTTGAAGGGATTCCTATTGTTGAAATAAACATTTTGAAACCAATTTTAGCATCTTAAGATGATGTTGTTTAGAATGATTTTAATATTTAGACGTGGTGCTGAATGTTATTGATATTTGCAACAAATAACCCTAACCCTCATTTAATATCTTTCTGTAAATAAGATTTGAATGATCATTTCGATAAATCTAATTAACTATATATAGAAGAAAGCATAAAATAATAATTCATTTACGGATTACTTGAAAGCTTGAATTAAATGTTTTTATTTTCATGAAAAGCCACTAATCCACAAATAGAATAACTATGATGAAATAAACAGGAATTTAATGCTATAAGAATACTATAAAAGTAGACCAACCATAATTTAATTATAAGTATTTCAAAGAAAATCTGTCTTATTTGTTAAAAAAATTCTACTAAGTAAAAACCATAAAATCTAGAGAAATTGGCAAAAAACATGTCACGATGTAATCTTATTTATTAAATGGGTCAGTTTGTTTTATGTGTGCACCACATGTCAATGGTGCTTCCCGGGGGCAGAGGGCCTCCCGCTGCGGTGACGCAGTAGGCACCAGAGCTGTTTGGGTTCCAGCCTGTTCTAGGAGCCGCCTGACGTCTCCTTGCTTCCTTATCTTAATGACCATTAACCATTTCTGCTCTGCGTCAGCTCTGCCGCTTCGAGGAAGGGACAGGAAGAGAGAAAAAAAGAGCAAGGGAGTCAGAACAAGAGAGCAAAAGAGATAGTGAAGGAGAGAGAGAGAAAGAGGCCCCCTGATAGAAAATTCCTGACAGCTGATAAGAAGAAGGAGATCCAGTTTACTGCACAGATAGGGTAGGAATGTGTGGCCAGATGATGATGACTGGGTCCATGACTGCACTGCCCCTATCTGTGCCTGCCAAGACACATCACCACTGACTACCTGCATGCTAGCCAATCTTCTTGTTTCCCAGAAAAATAGTGGATTCAGTGTGCTCCTTCATGACTGTGCCTTTACCATCTTTCTGACTTTTGCACTGTAATATCATGGACCCATAATTATATTACTGCCATAGTGCTTTACAACCCATACAAAATCACTGTTTTCACTCTTTTGCACCTGACAGCAGTGTCTATATGTACAGCTGCATAATATTGTGGTGCATAAAATATTCATATGCGGCAGCTGTCTAATTTTAGCATGATCAGTGGGCACCACAAACTGCAGGGCTAAATGAACCATTCCTTGGAAACACACAATTTCATGTGAATTATTGGTCTGCTACAATAGCAACGAAATAGACATGAGAGGAAATGGAATCTAGCTCAGACAGTGTGGAGCTTGGCCAGGCAGTCAGAGAGGGCATTTTAGCTGTGCAACTGAGCTCCCAGCGTTTTAATTTGCGATAAATCATAGTGAAGAGATGTACCCTAAAAATGCCTGTGTAGACGCCGTCTCTCGATCAGAGACGGAGAGAAAGAGTGGGGTGAAGCAGATTGGGTTAGTGGGAGCCAGGGCTGTGTGTGGATCAGACTCCCGCTCAGCTGTCTCCAGAGGAAATCAAACAGGGCTGTGCGGTTCATTATTTCGTCAGTCGACTCAGCAGCAGAGAATACTGGCGACATGGCCATTTACTGGGAGTCTCCACTGACACAGCTTAGCACGGCTACAGTCGGAGAAGCCAGTCAGCTTGAAAGGCTGAGGATTCACCGCCTTGTGGATTTATTTAAAAAATAACTCATGTTATGTTTTGTCTGTTGTCACAAGCTGATGAAAAAAAATAAATGAGGGATAATTATCTCAAACTTTTGATCTTCAAGCTTAACTTGGGAATATAGTGAGAACCTCTCCCCGGTCAGTGCCCACACACATCACTGATGTGGACATGAGCTTCGTCACTGAGTATCCTTTCGATGCTGATATTTGGAATGTGATTGGGGAGTGGGGGAGGGTCTCAAGGGTCTAGGTCTCCGTTGTTTGTTCTCCTCTTTGAATACAAAGTCCTTTGTGGTGACCCCATCGCCAGACTACCAGTAGACTTACAGTCGACAGGAAGTAGCAGCACACATGCACAGCAGAACAGTACTCAACCTCTGAACTGCAATCACCTCACCTTTCAACTGAGGAGAAAACGCAGGAAGAGGGAGACATGTAGCGAGGCACGTTCTCCTGTGCACACTTTGTCTTTTATAGAACTCAACATTTAGACAGAGATGGAAATATAGAGTTATATATATTTCAAAGAAAAAAACAAAAATTATCTCTGAGTCACACTGGGATGTTCTCACACAAGCGCTGATGATGCATCAATAGCATTAAAGGGGAGGAAATAATGGCTGGGTTTGTGATATTGTTCCATTCTTGCACATCTCTATTTCTGAGCAGAGTGCCCGACAGCTATCGGCCAGCTCAGACGCCAGTCTCCACTCTATCATCAGGGTCTGATGAAGCAGATAACACTGGGAGCGCTCACTGCTTCGCAGTGTGTGCAGTCGAGCATGGCAATATGGGTGGAGTTGAGGGTGCGGGGGTATTCAAGGATGGCTAGACAGTTTGCAATCTGCTATGAGAAACAGACAAGAAACATTCAATCAGTTGTGTGCAGAAGACAGAATGGCACCAGCAGAGCGCCAGCCAGGCACAAAGCTGGCCAGAGGCATAGGTCACAAATGTTATCACCCAGCCTCCTGTGACATGCTAACTCTATCTCCATCATCAAGGTCAGGTCATTGTTTGCTTTGTCTGGGCTGAGTCACGACCAGCGCCCCTACTTGTTGGTGGTGGACAAGCAGGTTTGGGTGGAGTATGAGGCTTATGGCGTTTATCATTGTCAGACCACAGGCAAAATATTTATTTACAAAAAAGGTAATTAAGAGGTGACCTAATATCTTTATAATATAATATATATATATATATAACCAGCCCATTTAGCATGTATTTCATTAAGCGTCTGCCAGTGCTGAGGACTAGTTTTAGTGCTTATAAGTTTAGTCATCATATAATTGTCAGTAATATCTTATATTAAAAAAAATAATCTACAAACCTTTAGTATGTAATTATAGTTGGCTCTTGTATAATAGGGCGGGGACAAGGTGTTGAAAAGGTGCAGTGACATGCCCTTGGACAGCAGGTTTTATCTCAGAAGTATACCAATGACACTAAGTCATATTTGTCAAACAAACTGTCAAACTTTGCCAAAATTCAAACATTGTCTCAATCTCTTACCTGTCAGTCAGTCAGATCAAAGGTGGCTACCTAGTCACTTCCTGCATGTGCCTGTCACAACACACACACTCAAATGAGACAGGCAATATTATTGATAGGTGTGATGCATTCCAACAGTCAGTGTAATTTATGAATTTGAGTTACGAGATTGTGACATTGTTTTGCAGCAACTGCCAAGCAGAGGTAAGAACATTCACAAGCATGCTGAATAGCTTTCCACTGAGACAGAGGGTTTTTAACTGTGACTGTCTGAGTATGTTCAGGCGTAGTGTTAAAATGCTGTGAATCAGCTTATTGCACTGATAATTATAATGGAGGGCTTGCTGTACAGAACGCTGTAAACCAACAGTGCCGTGTTGATGCTTGGCAGAGCGGAGCCAGTCTGAGCTGGCATAGTCGTAAAAAGAGCCAAAGGAATGCCAGCATGGGAACACAATGGAAGCAAGGAAAACTCGCAAAAATGTGGCCGCCGCCATGTTTTGTCAGGAGAGATGGCAAAGACAGCAAAGAAGTGGTTTCAATCATTTTTTGTTTTGTTTTGGGGTAGTACCTGTTGTGATTTTCTGTATAGACATTTCATTTGTGACTGGTTCCAGCATATGGCTTGTTTTGGTGTATGCTTTTAGTTAACTTACAAAGACATTGGGAAACTTGAGGATGTTGCTCTTTACTTGAGCTTCCATAATAAACCGTTGTACTGTAAAATAAGTAAGTGACTTCAGACATCCACAATTTTACTGTTGCGGTAATCAAAAGCATACCACCACCCCCCAGTGAGGTACACAAGTTCTTGATAAATTCCACTGTCACTCTGTGGAGCTCATAACTTGACATCTAAGTGTAACTGCAGGAATCCCGGAGCCACTTGGGAAGTGCAGTGTAAGGTGATCTGGAGTCGTAACGGCTGTCATACTCTGCACAAGGAGCTTAAAGCTGGGACCAGCCAGCCAATCGCATCCTTCCAGTTTAGTAACATATTGGTGAATTCTCAGTAGGAGATTCATTCCAATGTAGCTTGCTCAAAATGTGGTCACTGTGGCAAACAAACAACAAGATAAAATAGGGGCAAGAATACACGAGGGATGTGGGTTCAGCTAAACTCACCAAATAAGTCATTGTTTACTTATTTTTCTGTGAAAATCATATCACACTAGTTCCCAACTCTACAAATACTTCAAACATTTTCTTAAAAATCCTTACATAGGACCTTTAAGCCACTAGAAAGTAGTTTATAATGCTGACATATGTAACTATGGTAGATTTCATTGTTACGGGAATTATTGTCTTTTGTTTTTCTTTACAACCATTTGTGCCACAAAGAGGAGAAGAGAAAAAGAAATGTCAGATCCTGGATATCCAGGGTTAAAACAGTGGTTAATGTAATTCCAGTAGTGCCATAACATTTTTTTTAAACTGTCGGCACATTTCTGTATACAACATTTTCTCTCAACACGATTATGGATTTCACAATGTCCCCCAGGCATGTGCATGTATTCCAGCTACATGTTATTAAACATGTCCACCAAGCCAAGTAATCACAGTGACAACTTGTTCTTCATTCCTTTGGTGTGCCATAAAAGGCTGTATGTTTGTGTTGGTATTGGCATGGGTCCTTGTCTGTATTTGTGAGTGTTTCTGCCTTCCTGCCTGCACACTTGATCATGATTGTGTAACTGCAGCACGGAGGCAAGGATATTAAAAACAGATGT
>OMLP01012603.1:47580-96181 GCA_900302685.1 Spondyliosoma cantharus
GTATGTTTGGGCTATCAGCAGGGTTCTGAGAGCTAAGATGATAAATTGAAATGATAGGGGGGTGGGTGGGCAGAGGAGAGCTTTTGAGTTCAGTTCATAACAAGATATGGGAAGTTAAAAGTTCATCCTGCTTGTTTTTAACTTCCTACTTTTTTTTATAGCATTTGATATTAAACTAGCTCTATTAAACTGTATTCCAAGACTATTAACAGACATTTAATATGCCAGATCCTACCACTTAATTTTTTTATTAATCGCTGGTGACTACTGATAATCCCACCACTGCCTTTACCACCTAAAGCCACACACACACTCGTCACCTCCTCCACCTTTTACTATTCCGTAGAATGGAATCTGTCATTTTAGGAGGATGCTCTGTTACTCATCTGCCCCTTGACACAGACGCACACACCCACATTGTCTCCAAGTGACAGTGGAAACAACATTGTTTGAGACGTGCTTTATCTGTGGCAGGTTGCAGTGTGAGGCAGGGAAAGAAGAAAAACTTCCTTGTGAAAGTAGGAATGCAAAGTATTCCCCACAATGCCACACTGCTGCAATTACTCCAGCGCCTGGTGCCGGGCCAAGACAATGAGATGACAGCTTGTGGTGTTGAGGGGGAGAGCAGTTCAACTCCCATCCACTGTAGACCTATCTACACTGAAACCTTGTCTCTTGGACTTCTAAACTGCTGTGTCCAAAATGAATGTAATTCCATCTGGTATTCACATCAGTTGGTCTCTAAACATCATAACCCAATAAAACCTTGCCTGATATTGAAATGTTTTTTTTGATTAATGAGCAAAGATTTTTAGGTGGGTGAAATGTTGTGCACATATCGGTATATATAACTGCTCCAGTACTTACGTCTACTAGATGTCCATCTCTCTGTTCTTTCTGCTCACCATGCTGACTATTAGTTTTTCACTCTCACTTGGTAATTAACTGGCACAGTCCTCCTCTGTGAAAAGAGACAGAAAAGAAAAGAGGCGAGATTAGCCAGGCTGGGGGGGGTGAGGGATGTGGGAAGGGGGCTTGTTGCTGCCAGAGTGTCTGCCTCCTCAGGCCTTGTCCACTGCCGCCAAGGGCCGCCTGCCCTCCCGCCGCTGTTATCAGCTGGCTCAGCAGCGGCAAAGAAACGGCTAAACAAGGCACTGTTTATCTGTGCAGACTGTATTCACTGCACATCCCAGCTGCTGGGCTGCGGCACCACTCAAATCTGCCCGGCTCTGCAAAGAAAGGGCCGACAGACCTGCTCTCAACAACAGTCTGCAAAGAGGTGCCAGGGGTGCAGATCAATAGGCGACAGTGTCCCAGCTCAGTCCGACACTGCAGACCCGACAACCCCAGCCTCCCCCAACTCTCATATCCACATCGAATCAGCGATTCTGATGCACTTCTGGTGGTGTATTGCTTAAAAATTAGCTAGATTTCCCTTTAATCAAAATGAATATCTCTGATTAATTTCTACTGATTCGTTCAGCTAAATGCTAAATTGACATGGCCATCAGACAATTGATCCAGAGCAGAGCGGATTATGTTACAGCCATAAATCAGAATTAATTGAAGTTGACCCTGAGGGCTGTTGTGTTTATAGTGTACAATTTTCAAGCAATGTAGTTTTCTTTGAAAAACGAGACCTAGAACAAAGAACAGTCTTTACGCTCATCACCTGAAATAGAGAACCATATTGAATACACATTATTTCTAGCTAACTAGATCTACTGATATTTTTCACAATTAATTGTCTAGTCTATAAAATATATTTATAACAGTTTCCCTGAGCAGTTTCCCTGAGCCCAAAGTGACGTGTCCAGATTGCGTCTGTTGTCCAACCAACAATACAAATCTCAAAGACACAACATTTATAATCATAAATGACGAAGAAAAGTAGCAGATTCTTACTTGACTAAATTAGTGAAACAATTAATTCATTATCAAAACAGTTGGTAATTAATTCTATTTCCATTAATTAATTGTCTAATCCTGGTAGCTGTTTTTTACCTACATACCAACAATGTATCTCCAGTATAAATGTTATTTACCATACTGGAAATAAAACGTAACATAAATGTTTTGATGGAAACATCTACCAGTAGCCTAGGTACTGTCCTGTATCTGATTAAGCACCCGCTGTGGTCAACAGATGAACAAAGTTGACTGCAGCAAGTTAGATGCACTCTGCTGACATCCTTATTTTCAGTAACCATTAGTCTCACAACATCACAGAGGGTTGCTCAGATATGCTGGATCTGTAAGCACTCTCTCACTCTTCTCACACACAAAAACGCACATGCACAAAACTGTCCCTCTCTTATCTGTGGACCGAGGAACCCTGACTCCAGCCTGTGCAGACAGTGCTATCTAACTGGGCCATGTCTCTATATACACAAGGAAATCACCCACTCCTCATGAAGAAATGAAATCTGCTTCAGACATCCTGGCCCTGAGCTGGAACAAAAAAAAGAAAAAACATATTTTGAAAGGCTAATGCAGCTTGAGACTAGTCACACACAAGCCCTTGTTGGAGAAAATCAAAATGCTTTTGGCTTCAAGTATTAGAACAAATCCCTCTTATTCCTCTGAGCAGGCTAAGGACAATGTCTTTGTTGTGGCTTATGCTGCCTTGGCCTCTGTCCCAGGTCATATTTCTATGAAGCATGACACAAGCAGTTGCATTTCATTCAGACTTTTCATTAGGTGAGCCTTTCTCTATTCTTGTTCATAGCAAGGATCTGAATTTCAGTCATAGAGAGAGTTGACGTCCTGGTGCTGTTTGAGAGTGAGAAGGGCAGATAGGCGGGGCAGAGCAGACAGCACAGTGCTGGAGGCAAAAGGTCAGGGGTCAGAGGTCATAGTGAAGTGAGGATGGCTGACCTCTCAACAGGACAAACTGTTTAGTGGTGTTGACTTAACATGTACTGGACTCTGGTGTGGTTCTCACCCTCCGTTTTAGCTGACCTGTCCGGAGCAGTCACCACAGGAGAGATCAGCAAGGTTCCTCATAATAGCCTGATGCGAGACCTGACACAGTGGGAGAGTTCTTCGACACTGATACTCCCAGGATCCTCAGTGGCAGAATATGCTGACTTATCAACACCACTTGATGAAACACGTGTTTTGGATTCCTGGAGAGTGTTTGGTGTTCCCATGTCAGTCAGTTTCATCACTGCAGGAGGTGTCACGGCTCTCACAGCTCCAGCTTAGTGACGAATTAAACTCTCCGCTGTATTTCATCGTTGTGGCCAAGATGGAGGAAAGAGACATCATGTCCACTAGTTTTGCAGTTGTGTATTTATGTACAGTATGAATGTGATAAAAATTGTCAGAAGAATCCGTGATGATAGAGTTGTAGCTTGCTGGGATCTGTGTAAAAAGTACAACATATATTTTGTTTAGCACAGTCAAACTCTGTTAGTAAACATGAAGCAGGATGAGAACCAGCCACTTGTTTCACTTTTGGGAATCATGAAGGGGAAGCTAGTTAGTTTGTGTTTACAAAGCAGACAAAACAGTCTGAGAGCCTTGCTCCATGAATAATTGATGATTATTCTAAAGATGACTCACATTAGTGGTTTCTATGGTAATGAATCATTTTGTCGTTGTAGAGCTATGCGCAGTATTAGACGGGGGCCTGTTCCCTGCCTCTGGCTAGATGTGACAGAGGCCCTTCACAGAGATGTACACACAGGCTTCAATCAGACTCCAGTGTAGGGGACACGGCATCTTGGGCCATAGTTTCATGTTGGTGACAGCATGGCTGAGGAAAAAATACCCACTATTATGTGGCCTGAAAGATATTATCGGGACAATGGCCATTTGGTTAATGTGCTGCAGCCATCTTGTCCTTGTTAGATCATACAGTGCACTGCGCTATCACTGTCTCATTGTTTGCAAATAGCTAGCAACTATGAACTATAACGGGCAACTTTGCCTGCTTGTAGACCCTGTTTGAAAGTGTTGCGGTGATGAATTAACTGTATGAAGTTAAAAATATTGATACTCAAGAATTTGTGTTTTTGCCAATGTTTACTATGGGTTACACACATCTAGAAGGTTTATACATGTTGACTGATTATAATCAACATAAGCTGACTACAAAACACACTGGATCATGTGGTGGGCTGGTGTGCATAGTCACCAGAGAGACAAACATTAATACTGATTATCTAGTTACCTGCAGTGGCACCAAGCAAACCACAGCTGCCTCACAACCCAGACAGAGAAACCACATCCCTCTGACACAATGTATCCACAGACTATTTTATCCTGAAACCTAAGATAATTAAATGTAACACTTGAAGCAGCTTATTTAAAGTTCATGTTCTGATTCATACAAATTATTGGTCATAGTTGACGACACTTATTGTAAGTCACCTTGGGTAAAAGCATTAGCTAAATACATGGAATGTAATGCAACAGGTATGCTGTTGCTCAGGAAATAGCGAGGTCGTCCACCATTTAGAAGATCGGTGGTTTGGTCCGGTCCCTGGCCCCAGCATTTCAAGGTGTCCTTGGGCAAGATACTTCCATGGGTATGTAAATGTGCATATGAATGGTTATTGCTCCTGATGAGCAGCACAAATGTGTGTGTGAATTAGTGAATCCTGACATGTCTTATAAAGCACTTTGAGTGGTCAGTACAACTAGAAAAATTTTATATAGATACAGTCCATTTACAATAACAGCTTTCATTGAATCAGGCTGATATTACTCAACATACCGTGTGCTTACACGCACAATATATAATTTCAATAGCTTTGAGTTCGCTCAATCAAAACAACGAAAACCGAAGACATAGATTGATGAGATTGTGACAGACTGTAGCATGCGATTATGGGAGTTGTTGTATTCATTGTGAAACAACCGCCACTTTAAAGTTTTATTCATCTTACCTTTAGTCAGCTTTGCAGATTTCCTTCTTATCTTGAATAAAATTACAGATTGTTGACATTGTTGGAAAATTTAGGATAATGTAAGTACACAACTGGGTGTACACCACCCTACATCCCATTTTGCAGTTTCTTACTTTCAAAGTGAATTGAAATCTTGTGATATTTCTTCAGCACCTCGCTGTGCCCTGCTCTCCAAATCTTGCCCATTTGTATCTCTGGTCTTTTTAACTTCTCACTAGTTTAATATCACCAGTGCTCTTAATCATTTCTGTCTGGATGTGGCCTGAGTGACACAGCGGGTGTCTCTGGATCAGGCTAGAGAGAGGAGGAGGGCTTATTTTTAAAACTGGTTTGGGAAACACTGGGCTACAATGACTGAGAGAAAAGACTTTAGACTTTTTATTTATCCCACATAGGAGAAATTCTCTCGTCACAATAGCAGGTAGACAGACATACAATAAGTACAGGACTTCGAATACTAAAAAGATTTGAATAAGAGAAAATATATAATATAGACAGGACTATACATTATGTGCATAATATATACACAGGAGGCAAAACATTATAAACATAAAGTGTCAGAGTATTGCCAGAGTATTGCCTTGTTGAGGTTGGATGCATAAATAAATATTGTTTAAATACAGTGTTTGAAAAGATGGTTTTAATTACAGATCTCTCCTTTTCTGTGTCCATGTTTTCTTCTTCTCTCATTCTATCTATTGATCCTTCTTTCTAACTCCTTCTCAAAAAGCTTAAATGTTTTTTGTCAGCTGTTGTGTGGCTTATTTTGAGAAATGTAGCAGTTTTAAAGAGACTTCTGTTCTGCTGTACACATTGTCTTGCAGAAATGGACTCTGAGAAAGAAGTAAAGTGGATAGTGGGTTGTGTGCAGCTCCAAGCTACTCATGAAACAACATCTGCAGCAGCACACCAGGCCAATGATAATGTTGTCCTTAGGCAATAATGTCTGTTTTCACAAGTGTCAATTTGAGATTATGATGTACTGCTCTTAACTATGATCGACGAGTGTATGTTATGAAAAATCAGTTGGTGTTATTTCGTGCAGGCTCAGCATTGTGTGGACCACCAAACATGACGAAGTAGCTCCAGAAGCACATACCCACGCAAATCTGGCAGCTGTCATTGTATGGTAAAAAAGTTACATTCATACCAGACTAAACCCACAGACAAAGATGGTGGATTAGAGGCTTCCAGGTCCGACAAGGGCCTTCATGGAGGATGATTGGAAAAATGTGTGGAAAGGCAGCGGTGAAGGAGGAATAAGAGTCGAGCAGAGAGAGAGGTAAAGTGATCGAGGTGGAAGGATTGCACTAGAGAGGAAAGAGAGGGGGAATGCAGGATTAGAGGCTAAGAGCAGTGTGGAGAAAGGGATCACAGGCGGGGGGATTGAAAAGAGAGAAAGAGATGTAGCGGAGGGGAAGGCGTCTGCACCCGCCAGCAGGCCATGGCTGTCAGTGGCAGGGCCTCTCTCCCAGCACCAGGGGCTCCAGGGCTGTGGCCACATAATGAAGGCTTGTTTGAGTTCACATTCAAACATCACAGAGAGCGCCTGGAAAAACAGTGCCCCACGGGCTACTTTTATTAACCCGGCTAGGATTCCCAGCCTTCAACCCCGTGCCAAAAGGCTTCCTTGCATCTCATCCACACACACACACACACGCACGCACTAATACACACACACACACACGCAGTCTGTCCGTTAAAAAACGTTGTCATGTTGTAACTTATAGCAGTTTGGTTGTGCTGCTGATGGTGTTGGAGACTCTCCTCTGTCTCCTAGCTTTGACACAATTAGCGAGAGCAACAGAGTACATGAGAATGAGACTGTTGCACAAGATGGTACTATTACACTTTTGGCTGCGTCCGTCTCATGCAGAAGCTAAACTGACTGCTCTGCTGTTTGTCTTTTCTCTCTTTACCTCTCTGTCATAACACACACAGGCCTGCTGAATGACGGCCCTGTGAGATTCACTGGGGAGGATATTTGACTCAGGATTTTCCGATAATAGGATTTGAAGCATGCTTGCAACAGATAGTGGTTTTGTGGTGAAGGAAAGGAATATGTGATCCAGCTTCTGTATGTAAATGCAGCAGCCGTTTGTGACAGCAGTTATAAACTGTATTCCTGTTGCTGCTACAATGATTTTTTTTTTTATTGCAACAAACATTCGGGAGGAGTATTGGTCAGCTTGTATTAGAGAATCAGGGCTTTGTTTCTTTTGTAATATTAATTTTGAAAAATACCTCTCTCAGCTGGACACAGTAGGAAACATAAAAAAAAAGAAATAAGAAGGCTTTGTTGTTAATTAGTTACCTCGGAGTTGAACTGTAATGACATTTAACCAATAGGGCTGGTTGAAACGCAGCTTAGGATACAAGTCCCCTCATTTTTTCCCAGGGTTGCCTGTTTGAGGGGGCCAGTCAGCCCTCTGGAATTGCACAAATCCCCTTAAAACCCCTGGAGTCACTGAGGGTGTATCAGGCCCCTGGATCTGCTGTGTGCAGGGCTGGGTGACGGGCTGTGGTCCGGAGCCAGCCAGGGGGAGAGGACAGCTACTGTGAGGGCGCCCGGAGAGCTGGGAGTCACTCAGCCACAGAAACCCTGTGTTTGTGTATGGAGCGCAGTGCTCTTATCTCCCGCCTGTACTGACGCCACACTCTTCCTGTTTCAAATCTTTACTGCTGATTTTCTCTTCACTCTTGCCTCAGCCCCAGCCAGTCCTGTTGTTTTTGGTGTTCTTGTTCTTTTCAATGGAGATTAGATAGAGTTGCTGTGGCGACACACAAGAGACACAGTGCATAGCTAGTTTGAATGTTCGTAAATGTGCTATGTGCTAAGAAATAAAGCACTAAGATTGTTTTGGGGCTTTTAAACAATGTATTAATTATGTTTAATCCCAAAATGACTGTTAGATTTTCATGAAAGCATGTTTAAGAAGAAATGCACTATGTCTATCTGTTTTAATGAAACTCGCGCTGCTTTTTTCTGACTGTGTTGTAAGATATTCTAAGTGGATGCTAAGTATGAGATTATAGGTCCAGTGTGTAGGATTTAGGGGGTCTACTGGCAAAAGTAATATAATATACATTATTATGTTGTCATTATTGAGGAATTGCCTAAAACTAAAAGAAAATTGAGTTTTTGTTACTTTAGAATGAGCCTTTCATACTTACTTAGGGAGCAGTCTTCTTCCACGGAGTCCACTGTGTTGCACCGCAATGTTTCTACAGTTTTAATACATTTTAAACAGTTTGTGATGCATAATGCACCTGAGGGACCAGACAGTTATCTTTAGCAGTGAAAATGAAAGTGAATGAACCTGAAACCGTGTACCTGCATAGATACAGTATATAGAGCAGGTGAAAGATAAAAAAGAAAGTAGAACAATAGCTCAGTACAATGGATGGTTTGGTTAATGATTTTGACTATCACGTTTAAACATAGCTATGTTTGCTATGTTCTGGACAAATTAGCGAAATTCTGGTTTAATATTATCCGTGTTTATTGAGCTTAAAAACAATTCAAAGAGACCACTGATTCCATGCACCATAAACCCAAAGCACTTGTATTTGACAACCTAGGAATGAAACTCAGCAAACAACTGTCTTTCTCCAGAATCACTCCACCTTTGAAATACAATTAAAATGTATTGCCTCGCTCGCCTAAGTTTGACCGCACAATTCATGTGTGTTTATTCACCCCGAGCAGCAGGAATATCTTACAGTGCCTTAGTGGCAAAATAGCAAGCAACGGCAGGCACTGAGTGTGTCAGTTGGTGTTCACTTTAGCCTCAGCATAAACTCAGCACTCACCAGATTCCACTTATCTCCCTCTAGTCTCGTCTTTTCTCTCTCTCCTCTCTACTTTCATTAAGTAAAGTACATTTCCTCCAGTCAGCAGTTAACAAAGACAAGGAGAGACTTATTACAGAATTTTGCACCCAACAGTGACAGTGTCAATCTGTCTCCACGGATGTAGACAGATTGACAAATGAGACTGAAGATAAATTCACTTTTTAATCCCAGAAGTTAATTTTTTTTTTCTCTTCCAGCCAGTAAACTGCTCCAGATAAGAGCAGGATCTGATGTGACTGCAGGTGTTTATTCTTCCAGGAGCTCTCCTTCTCTCTCTTTCTCCTCCAGAGCTTGCCAGGTCTCAGCACCTGAGCAGCAGCTTTACCCCTCCGTTCAGCCCGCTCTACCTACTCCTCCCCACACAACACTCTGCAAAGACCCACAATGCACATACATTTTTAGCTTAAGTTGAATATGTTCAACTTGTCCAAACAGACTTTACATTGACTCTGTATGTTATCACAGCCACAAAAATTTGATTCATGTTTAGTGTGAACACAATAACTTGAATAAATGAAGCTGGGATTGACATGCATGACAGTATGATGTAATCCCAGTTTAAGATATAAAAGCTGTACTCAACGGAACATTTCATGACTGGTGCCTTGAAAAACCATCGAGCAGGTAGTTGCTGAAGTTGTTTTCAGGATACAATCAGAGATGTAAGGCTTCATGTGATTCCAAAAAGTAAAGGTACATTGTATACATTATGTAAACATGTGCCGATGAAAAAACATTCAGAATGTAGTGCATCAAAACAGATTATATTGCATAATTTGCGTACAAAACAAGTGCGGTAACTGTGGAAGGCGTCTATCTTTCTTCTCCTGCCTGACAAAATCAAAAACAGCCATCTAAAATACATAAACACTGAAAGAGCTCCCTAACAGTCCCCTGCTTGGTATTTGCAAGCGTCACTACCAGTCTTCCTCTCCCCTGTCTGGCCTGCCCAGCTGCCTGGATGGCCGATTTTGATGGCGCCAAGCACTCTGCAACTCTGCCGTAATCAGGAACAGCGAGGGGCAGTCTCTATCACAGAGAGTTTCTTTCCCTTTCCTTTGTTTTCCACAGATTTCCTTCCTCGTTTTCTTAGATATTCTCTCCCCACTGATGTAAGTCCAAACAGAGGCCTATTTAGAAAGTAAACAGATGAATGAGGGGAGGTTCTGGGCCTGGCGTCCATGGAGTCAGGCGCAGAGCGGAGACGTCTCGCTCCACCCGCCCTGTGCTGACACAGCCTGTAAATATACAGCATGACAAATGGCATGGTTCTGCAGCAGTCCCCCAACCAATCTCTGGCAAGCAGGCCTGATGCCGGAGAGGCTAGCCGACAGGCCGTGTCTGATTCACTGCCACAAGAGACACATTGTTTATAGGACAGAGAGACACTGTAAGACAAACACTAATACCCCTCGAGTGGGTGACACATTGGGAAAACCCTTGGTTTGTGGCTCCAGTGTTGGCCTCAAGGTGAACATTGCAACGAGCAGTTTGTTACAGCTAGTCCTCGAAAGTGTGTTACACTGTTTGTCCCTCTTGAATATCCTACTGATCAGTCATTTTCCTGTATGCTTTTTTTCCTTGGTCTTTCCAGGGGCTCTGCTCTGGTTGCACAGCTTGTGTCTGACTATGATTGGGATCATTTCACCATAAAAAAATTATTTTCATGCTTCTCTCGAAAGGACATCCTCCCGGGGAAAGATCTATCATCAGAGAGCTCATAATAACACTGTTTCCTACTTCATGTTTGTCTCACTATTGGCATCAACCTTGGCTATGATGCCTGCCCTAGCTATGTGATAAGTTTGAATAACTAAGTGAAAGGCCTTACATGGGGAAAGTATTGAGATGTTGATGGATGTGAACTGTTGTAGAGTCAGGGTTTAGACAGAGGAATGTCTTTGAGGAGGAGGGGGAGGGCAAAAAACAAGTGTGGAGGCCCCTGGGGGAAAAAGCTCTGTTTGACCTCTAAGGATAGACCTGCAAACTGAAAAGGCGACACTCTTTCCGGTTGCGCTCTCTACCAGGATTTCCTTCCCTTCTCTAGGCCCACATCTACTGAAGCACCAGAGACATGGGCCACAGTGGGCCACCTATTGTGAGCACTGAGCAGACTTACTAGCTGAGGTCACACAGGGAGTCTGTGAGCGCCAGACTGGCAGGCGATCCCCAGTTTCCTCCAAGATATGAGATCAAGTAAATCAGAGTTAGGAGTCGTTACCCTTTAAGGGTCCTAATGACCACTGCTCCTTTCCCCGAGCACACAGCTATGTCTGAGCCGTGCAGCATTATGAAGATGGTATTTTGTGCTATCATCCGTTTTTCATCGACTGGCTCTCCTTTCAGCAAACATGATATCATCCTGGTATCAAGGCTAACTTAATGCAGCCAGTATTAGTGTTGTGTTATGTAGCATTAACATATAGACTGGAGCTCCATTAGTCATGCTCTGGACCTATGCCCCACATGAATACTGTGTTACCTCTTAAGAAGATCCATTTTTCACAGGCTGCCGAGGGCTATAAAGACAAGAGACAAACCAATTGATTTTAATTCGTTGGCAGTGTCAGGGGAATATACACATGGAGATTCATCTCCCAAAGCACCGGTAATGACAAGATTGTAATGACAGCTTGCTGAAGAGGACAAAGCTGCTGCTGCTGGGACACAAGGAAACTACTTCATTATAAGAACATTGTATAACATGAGCTTTGGAAGACAGTGAAAAGATAAATTACAGACTGCAGTCATCTTTATGTTGTGTGGTTCTTTCATCATCTTACAGGCCAGAACATAACTAAATGTGAATTGTGATTTATGCCACATTTTGTTTGTCCAAACCCGACCAAGTCCGAGAGAATAGTAACTAGGGGTGTTGCCAATGACCATAATATTCAAAAAATTAATTTTTGATAGAAAAAGCTGCTAGCTAGTGTGTGGCATGGATCTAGTGTGTGGCTGCTGTACATCAGATAAGACTTTGAGTTTTGGTATCTTCTCCCTCTCAGTAGAGGAATTAATTAACAGGAATAAATTCCATATGTTTTACAGTATTTGCTATGTTTTTTGGAATCAAGCCCTAGTATAATCCTGGTGGACCTGCTGATTTAGTAATTTACATGGAACTTTGAATTTCACTTATTATAATGTGTAACTACGCTGCAGGTAGGTCAGGAATGTTCACATTTACTGTTGGGGTTCTCTACAATGTGTTCCTTCTCAGGCTTGACAGACTCAGAGGGATCATTCGCTCACTTCCTCTCACTCTGCCTCACTCTGAAGCCTGCACAGGTCCAGCTAAAATACACTGGAGCTGCCTTGTTTTCAGCCTATGTTGCAATGCCTCCTGTTCTCCTCTCTTATTGATTTACTTCATGAGGTCCGGCAGTAGAACGGTAATTAGCCCTCCTGTGTAGGTGCAAAAAAAGTGACTCTTGTAAGCGATTCTTCAGGGAGGACCTAAGCAAGGGTAGTGCCTGGGCTGAGTGGAAAGTGTGCCCTCTAAATCATCATTGGGGAAACACCAGCAGGGTTTAAATCACAGCATTTCGTGGTGTAAAGACAGTACAAGATATGTAATGAAAATAGCATGTTCGTTTGGACACGGCTGCTCTCTTTGCATAATCTGCTAATAAAGCTTACCAAGCTATTTCAGATACATGTGGATAATCAAGTGTAAACATTAATCTGTCTGAAGAAGGCTGCAGAGGTTCTCTGTATCTTAGTCCGCCAGTCAGGTCTGGGAGCTACATAGCGTGTTTGTCATCTTACCACAGCCAAAGAGACAGAGCAGGCCTTACACTGTCAGTGATAGTGAATTGGCCATAATCATTATCAGCTCTGTGGTAGTGAGTCGCTCCCACTCTGTATAGGCGGCTTCATGTCTGACCTGTCTGTGGTGTGGCAAGGCTCTGCTCAGTGGGAGAACTAAATGCTGAGGGTTGGGGTCAGTCAGTGTCTGCTGCCTCCGTTGAATATCTGCATGCCATTAACAGCAATGACTCTGATGACATGTTCTTCCTGGCCTTGTCTGAGCTCTTTTGCTTCGGTTAGAGGTGCCTGTGGCCCCTGGTCTTGAGGCACTTGTCTATTTTGGGAGGTCATTTGGAGCCGGACACACTGTCTCCCCAACGCAGCCTGTCTCCTGATACTGCTATCAACTGCCGGCTTTTAACAGGGAGTCACGGCAATTTACGAGAGTGACGCCAAGCAAGGCAGTTATCAGGACCCCAACGCCAGATTAGCTGGTCGGTCTTCTAATGAGCATCCTTGAACAGGGAAATGGAGGGGGGACTCACAGAGCACAATAAAAACACTATTATCCATGGACCTGACATAACAGGAAATACCCCACAAAATGCATCATTTAAGAGAAAATTGTGTTTATTTTTCAAGTTCGGAGATGTATGATGGCCTTCAAAAAAGACAATCAGAGAATACATTAATTTTGCTGTCTGTGTAGAAGAATTATATAGTTTGTGGACAGTAGAGAGATGATAGGAAATAAACAGTGTTACAAAGGTCTCCAGCATGGAAACTATGGTACGCAACTTAACCACCAAGTTACCAAAATGTCCAATAAACTATTATATATGCCTTTAGCTTCACACATTCCAGTAGCCATATCTTAATAGCTTAGCTGTATTTTGTATAGCTCTGCATGTAGTCACAAGGTATGTTGCACATTGTGAGCTTTGCTCAGTTTTTGCATCTGCCAAGGACTGTACATTTTTCCCTATGTCTGTTTGTTTGCTTGTTTGTTGATTTGTCAGCAGAATTACACAAAAATTACTCAGTGGATTTTTCTACAACACTAACATTAATTGCAGCCCCATTTACAAGCTTCTACAGCCAATAATTGCAAACTAAAATACAGCTTTAAGAATTTTTTGTCTACTTAAGCATTGTAGAAAATATGTTTTCCATTTCTAATTCTGTTACTTGGTCAGATAGACATCCATAAACAAGACAACAACATGATCAGAATAACCTTCAAACTGTACACTCATAAAAAGGCTTTGTCTGACTCTGGGTAAGTAGGAAAAATAGTAAAACCCACCACAACTGAACTAACTGAAACTCCAGCAGATGTGTTACATGTGCACAAAAAAGGCTATGATGAGAAAACAGCAACTGATCTTTCTCAACTCTTCTGTTTGGTTCTCTGAGTTTGCCAGTCCGATCTGGAGTAAATGACTCAACTTGCAAAACTAGTCTCTGATGTTCAGTGTGGCGACTGAGTTTTAAACTGGACTCTGTGGCCTGCCCAGCCCTGGTCTCTGTAAAAGTTAAAAAATCATAAAATGTGTCTGTGAAGAGGTGATGTCATACTTGGCATAAGGTTTCACTGTGGATTTTAGGAGGGTTAGATTTACTAGCATTCGGGAAACATTAAAAAGTGCAGTGGTTCACACTAAGTGCCCGTGCTCTCTGTAGTGTTGCCTCAGCCCCCTCCTGACTCCATGCAGTATACTGCCACTGTTGATACAGAGCAGTAAAAACAGATATACAAGAGAACCTCACAGAATATAAACTCAAACCATTCAACAGTGTTTTCGGGATTGAAGTTTGTTGTTCTCAAAACAACTTCAATGTCGAAATAATAAGTTGCGATTTATCTGGATAAAGAGTAAACAAACTTTCCTGAGCATTTGCATGTGAATGTTATGCCAATGTGGGTGTGTGATATCTTCCTGAGGTGTAGAAAACTGCTTACTGCCAGTTGGTTTTGGCTCGAATGCTCCTCTTCTTGAACAGTATCTTCATTTTTACTCTGCTTGTATGCAGCGCCACAGGCAATCCAACACAGAATTTATCAATGCATTAGTTACATTAAGACAGATCCAGTGAACTGAGTGCAAATATGCAGCCAATTATAATTCTGTGGTTGTTATAATTTCATAATTGCAGTCAGCTCCTCTTTACTGAAGGCAAATTACAGCAGTATATTAAAAATACATAACATCAGCTAAGGTTCAATACATCTGAACGAGCGTGCTGTTAAGCTTGATGGAGGCAGATTGCAACAGGAAAGTCCCCTGGTGTATTTGTTTTATTTGTGTGTTTGTACCCCTGGGGCAAGATGGCGCCCACATGAGAAAACCTGTGGCACCACTTGGATATGACAGCCCGTGATTATGTTGCATATTGACATAAAAGTATCCAACCAAATGGAGTTGTTCCAAAACAATAATAAGAAGAGTGGGGGTTGTATTGAGTTGAGACAGGGTGTGGCTCCCACCACAGGGCTTGTTACCTTTGCTCTTAGACACGCCTCTAATTTGAAGCCAAGGGGAATGTAACAGTGATTAAGATGAAATCACACGACAGAGACAATGCAATTAAATGTGCTATAAGTGTCTCAAATGCTGTCTGTCTCCATCACCGCATGAAAAAATGCTGATGGAACAGGAATGTGAATGTGTTGGTTTTATTTCATCATGTTTCCAAATCTTATCTGTGAAAACATAATGACTATCCATGATTACAAGGAAAAATAGCCTTAAAGGGACAGTTCCTCATACCAATATCAGCCGTAGAGATGTCTTTTTCTCTCAAATGGCATTCAGCTTGTGCCAAAAAAACATAAAGCTCCTGCTTGTGACACTGCAGGATGTAAACATTAATATCGTTCTCCTCAGTTTAGCTGTAAATCTAGCTATCTTAGTTAACGTTAGGTAGATTAGTTACCATCGTTGGCCCTGTACATGAATATCAGTGTGCTGATACGAAATCAAAATGGTTCCTATTTGAAGCAACTCACAACAAGATCTGTGGATTATCTTGAGCAAACAGGTCATTGAAAAAGACATTGCTGTTTTTCAGATGTATTTTATTTGTCACTTTTGGCATCACAAGCCAAGTGCCATATTCATGAGACGACAGACATATCTATGGCCGATATCTCCAAAACTTGGCAACTGACACCAAAACAATCTAGATGGATGAATACAGGTAAGAAAAATATGTTTTGGATTCTGGGGGAAACTGTCCCTTTGATGGCACTTTCTCTGCTTTGTCATTGCAGTTCATCTTTATTGTTAACAGCAGAGGGTTTTGATTAATTCATAGTGCATTTGTGTGTGTGTGTTTGTGTGGACTGCAGACTATGGGCGGGATCGTGTGCCGATCATGTTATGCTCATGTGGCTGGTTGTGACTCCATCCCCAGACTTTAATCTAAGTTTGTGTTTGTAGTCTTTGAGGTGTGGATTAGTGGGAGTGTTGAGTCAGGCCCAGGCGAGGGCCCAGGAGGTCAGCCCGGAGAGAGGCCCACGTAAGCAGGCTCCAGTGCTGCTGAATGGGCCGATAATGGCCTGGATCAGAAGGAATGTGTTCATGGAGCCTTGCTACTGACAGCCGGCCCCTGGGGACATGAATTACCCTGACTGATACAAAGAGAAGATGACAAAAACACTGCCTCAAGCTCTGTCTCCCCGGACTCCTTGTCTCCAACACAGTTAAATGAATCAAATTGCCTCCAATTAAAGATTTAACCATGCTTTTTTCCCCTCGGCTGTTCCATTTTCTGTCCCTCCAGTTTCATGGTACAAAAACATAACACTGAATCATTGTAGTAACAAAACAGACAATTGAAAAGCTCTATAATACTTACAGAAGTCCTATTGGCGTGTGCGCTTTGTATGCAAATGTTTTATACCTGTTTTTTGTGCAAATAAATGATTATGTAACTTGTATGGTTAATGTACAAGAATCAGACTCTGTCATGTGTGGTGGAGAAATGCAGCCTTGTTCTGCAATAAACAGGCAATACAATGATATGAATATAAAGCTTATGATCTTCAAGTAGTTTGGTTGTGCGCTTAAATATGTTAGATTTCTACATACATAATGAATCTAGAAAGCTAACTTTCCCCAAACCACACCTCTCTTAAGTCCTCTTAACTCTTAGAACTGCCACTCATCCATAGTTTGAGCACTTTGGCAATTTTAACCACGTTGCAATCTTTGCAATGCCTTGATCCTCAAGAGCTGTGTCAGTCGGGGTTCACTCTTGCCTCACTGTTGAACCATTTTATTGAGTCTACTTTGCTTTCTCTTTAAAACACTTGTTTATAAAGTCAGATCAGTTTGCAAGTTAAGTCAACAATGTATTCCATTTAGTCCATGCACAAATGCAACCATGAAATCAGTAAAAACCTTCACTAAATTGGATTGATTACAACCACATGTTTTGCTCATCAGTATTGGGGATGACACTACAAAACCAAGGATGTTTTTCATGATTGTTTTCAAAGTTTGCCTACATAGTGTTTCTTAACTGTCCACATTAATGCACATACACCTTTCTGTTTCTCTCTCCCAGTATGTGTCGGCTCTTTTGACTTTCTTCACCAGTAGTATGTTTCAGGAAGTTGCCCAAAAAACACAATTTGTGTTTTGGATTTTTTTCACCACTGATTCTCTCTTCACAAAAGCAAGTAAGCCCCCCCGTGTGGCTTGAAGCTTGTCATCAATTATGTATCCTATCAAAACTCTTGAAACAAATGTGCTACAAATGTGCTACTACATTTACATCTCTCTCTGTGATTGTCTACTAGTTAACTGATTGTGGATGGTCTCGTTCTCTTGGACAGTGAAAAAAAAAGATTTAAAAGCTAAAATGGGTCACCAAATATACTTTTACTTTGTTTATATACTTGGGCAGTCTGTCCAAGTAAAGTCTGTGTGTGGGAAACACTTCTCACACAAATTCACCTTTACAGAGACATTTGAAATTATAACAAAAACTGGGCATCGGTGATCTTATCAACCATTTTATTTATATCAATTACATGCCACATCAAGCTGTATCCTTTGCTAAGGATTCAGTTGTTAACATTGACCAGCAAGTTAGAAAGTCTAACGTCACTGTAGTCTCCAGAGAACACATTAACACAGTTGATCAATTAGGGAGCCAGAGAGCTGAGATCACCTTCAAATAAACGACAAATTAATTAGGCCCATATTTCATCACCACAAATTTGCTCTGGGACTGAGCACGTTCTCTTCCAAACCAGTTCCCCCTAATTAATAAAATTAAACAGATACTGTGTGTGGCTTGATATGCAGCTTCCATCACAGGTACATGCTTTTAATGGCACTGTCGACTGTTTGACACCAGTATCTCTATTGTGACTGCAGCTTCACCTCTGTTCCCAATGACACATTAGCCATTAAAATGATATGCTATGTTTCAATTAACAGGTTTATTTGGGATTAGAAGCCTGATTTGGATGCTTAGTCACATGACATGCAGTCATTGTACTAATGAGTTTAAGTTCTAATAATCAACTGCTACACAGAGCTAGTTTGGTAAAGATGTTGATGTTGTCTAATTTTGGTTTCTTGAGTCTGACCTATACTATGTCTTTGTATGTTTTACACAGGGAAAAAAAACACTTAATTGTTTATAATGTTCTTTCTTCTGGGCTTGTAAGAGCAACAGTTTTGTACCCAATCTCTCTGACGTGTTTAATGTCAGTTGCCCGCCCACTATGTCTGAAGCGTCAGTTGGGAGCTGGGCTGGCGTGACCACTGCATTATTACCCAGGGGTCTCCAGGGGTGCATGGGCCTAGACCTTCACAGGGAGAGGGGCAGGCCAGGGGACAGGCCTGTGTGAACAGCTGTGCCCTGTTTTAGATCTGCGTACTCAGTTACCTCTTACTCTTTGAAGAAGTCTTTCCTTACACACTTTCACACATGCAGCACACATTAGCAGAGTAGGGCTCGGATACGACTGCAAGATGAAAAGTTCAAATGCCTAAACTTTGATTTCTCAATTTGAAAATGAGCCAGATGGTTTTGGTGGCTTTTTAAATTGCACTTTTAAAAATGATGAATCTTCAAAGGTTCCTTAAATGGAGCTTTATAGAATCATTAGAGTCTCAAGAACCTCTTGAATATTTGTCTCCTTGCTGCTACAGGAACCAATTGTGAATCCATATAGCTAGTAATTGTCCAATTTAAAACCATAAAGTTCTTTGTAGAACCACAAATTGTTCTATGTATAAGCCATAGTGGTTTTCATTGCACTGTAACATTGGAGCACATGGCCATCATGTGGTACAAAAGATTGTACATTCATACTGAGCTGCCACAGCAACATTTCAGAAAGATTGCCTCAATCCTATTTTAAGCAATGTTGGCTTGACGGTTCTGCGTTAAGTATGTGACGGGGAAATTCAAATGCATGACAGAAATCACATAAAAGACATCAGCTTGGTCTGCATTACTCCGCAGTGTCAGGAATTAAATGGTATACATCTTTCCATTCCTGTGTCACCAGCTATCGTGATTATTTTTGTAGTTTCAAACGCATAATTTAAGCTGATTTACCTACTACGTACTACTTCAAGCCGCATCAACATCAGAGGAAGAGAACAGTTTGTCTGAAGAACAGATATGATGAGTTCCAGCACAAAACAACATCACCATCATCATAATAGTTCAAATTAATTAATTAGGGAGGCATGAGATATCACTACATGATAAAATTGAAATCTATTCTTTTTTTACATGTTTATGTCTTTGGCAGCAGCAAGACATTGAAGCCAAATATTTGTGGTTGAAGGTTGGGTAGAAACTAAACTAGATGTTGATTTGACTCACCCATTGTAAATCTTGAAAAGTGCACCAGTTTTTATTACTCCACTTATGTTTTATTCAGATTCAGATACAAATATTTTGTGAAATGTGTTCTCCAACTCCTGCCAATGAGCTTTCTTTGTGTTGAACAGACTTTATGGGCATTGTCAATCAGGGCTGCAAGCTGTAACAAGTCAATCAGTATTTCTCAACCACAGAATATAGAAAGCACATCCAACAACTGTACGATACTTTAAAAAAAAAATGTAAACAGCTTTAAGTATCTAACTTTTGACCTGTTTTTTTTTCGTTTTTTTTTTACTGATGAACACATATAAAAGACCTCAATTACAGTCAGAGTAAATGATACTGTTTATACTTAAATATACTGTATTTACTTAAACAGCGTCAATGTGTAACAGAATGTTATAAAACAGTTATAGCATATACATGACAAGTGATTCCACTGTCTATGAAATATCTTTGTATTATCAGATCACTAAGAATAGAAGCAGACATGTCTGCAAAGTACAGACCTCCATACATTGATAGACTTAAAATCACAA
The DNA here is from genome assembly GCA_900302685.1 of Spondyliosoma cantharus. NCBI lineage: Eukaryota > Metazoa > Chordata > Actinopteri > Spariformes > Sparidae > Spondyliosoma > Spondyliosoma cantharus. The sequence goes on from OMLP01012603.1 coordinate 67,505, forward strand.
CAAAATGAACTAGAGAACACCTGCAAACTTCCATCAACATGTTCATGTTCCAACCCATGACTACTAATCATTACTACATTATAACATGAAAACACAGTACTCTTGGGTCAAGCTACATCCATTTTAAAACTCAGCCTTAATTTTGATCTTAGCTACGCACCTGGAAAGTTTCATGACCGCGTCTTTCATGGTTGCAATCTGTCCACAGACAGACAGACAGGCAGACAGGCAGATATAAACACCTGGAAAAGTTCTCTAAACTGCCTCTGTGGTAATCTACAATAGGTGTAGGATAATATATTCAAATGTTGGCCATGGGCGTAAAGTGTGTGTGTGTGGGGACCCCCCCTACTTCCAGCCTCCTTGCACAGACCATGCACATCTTTAAACTTTTGCAACAGTAAATGCCTCCAGATTTCCAAAATGTTTGTTTACGTTTAGTTCATATCAAACTTCCAGTTTTGGGATTCTTCAAATGCAGTAAAATGTGTCTTTATTGGCTACCTCATCAGATGTCCCTACAACCGCCTTCACTGAGCAATCAGTCTACAATCTCTAACCTTACCTGCTTACCCTGCATGATATTCTGTTGATTTACACTGATGGATAATCTCCCCCTGTGCTGCACCTTACCCAAATACCTGCTGAAACAGGATTCATCAAATTAATAAGTGACATTTCCACGTTAAAATATCTCAAAAAGACGAAATTTTGCTGAGTTGTGTACTTGTGTTATGCCAAATGATTCTATCAATGTTTAAACCCAGAATAATGCGTCATTCTGTTCAAGGTAATGATGTTTTTCATTTAGTGCCTGTCGGTATAACTTCCAGGTAAATGCCAGATGATACAACAGTGAGTGACGAACGAAGTTGCCAAACATGAATAGCATAAAACTTGAATACAGAAAATATTGTACATATTGTGCACTCAGATGTCGAGATGATCTGACATTCTCATTTCTTTGTGATTTTAACAAATCACGTGTGTACCAGATTTATGCCATAGTGTTCCAACGCAATGCTAGAAAACTGGTTGTAGACTGATTTGTATGGAGGTAATAAAGGTATGAGAGGAAGTTTGGAGGTCATACATTTGCTGTATTTTAACAACTTTGACTATTTGTCAACTTGATAGTCATGCAGTCTATAGTTAACTCACTGTGACAGTGACCGAGTCAAGACCCTTTTTCAGGGTCACCGAATCATCTGTATGTAACTTATGCTGCACCAGATTCAAAGCATCTAATATGTCTGCATGCTCCTGATGCTTTCAGACATTTGTCTCACGTGAATCCGTTCCAGCAGCAGGGATAGCAGAGGAGACAGCCTCTGTGACTTATGAGCCAGCTGGGTTTTCCTTTGACTTAATTGAAAATTGCATGACACTGATTTAAATGAAGTGGTTCTCTGTAATAACAGTTTTCTTTTCCTTGTCTGACATGTGATTGAGTTACAAAGGGGAATGCATTTGCAACAGGTGCCTCTAACACAGTGCAGGCATGAGGGCCTCCATGTCCACCCTCAGTAACCTCCCTCTGCCCCAAAGCCCTCAGGCTGCCAGGGAAACCTGATTCCAGTTCAGACACTGGCACACTCTGCTGCTGCAGCCCTCACAGTCTCCACTGGTGCAACACTGAGAGCTCAGAGATGTCCTAGTGAGGACTGTGTCTGTGTGTGTGTGTCTGTGTGCACGTGTGCGTGTGTTTAAATGTGTATATGAATATATGTATCAGTGTGTTTTAGAACATCAGCACATTATTCTTATGACTTAACTCACTTGCCAGTAACAATGCTTCTACCTTTTTATATTTAAAGTTTCAAATGAGTTATGTGTTTTTAAAATAACTTCAAAGAATTTTAATAATTACTTGCGTGAAACAGATATGTCATTTGAGTAATATTAGTAAAGAGTCTTGTGTAAGTGAAGGAATATTTTTGGCACATCACCAACAGTTAAATACTTTTACATTTCATTCATGACTACTTACAAATTCAATATTGGGTGTGACGTCTTTCACCGAGGGGCAAGGCTTCAATGTTTTTGAGCCAATCAGCAGTGCTCACTCTTGAACTTCTGCTTCTTGGATCATGTTAATACATCATGGGGTGTGGCTTTGCCTCGCTGATTTCAGAGCTGGGATATTTTAACTCTTGCAAGGCCAAATTAAATTAAACTATAGTAACTGTAGTCCTTGAATAAATTAACTTGCTGCCCATAATGACAACAGGTAGTTAAAATTGTAACTAAATGAAATTGTGTCTGTTTGCTTTAAAAATCTTACCTTTTTTAATACAATTTTCTATGCGTGCCTTCAACAGTATGTCAGTGGGAAGAATCAGAACAGAAACAGGAGTTCCCTTTTACTCTCAGCTTCCCCTGACAGGACAAGAAACATGAGATAAAGTGGAGACAGACTCGTAGAAATGTCAGTGAGCAAGAATTCACCTGCTGTGTCTCCAACCAACATGAAGGCTGCTGTTGAAGGTCAGAATTGTCATTTCTTTGTTGTAAAGCTATAATAGCTGAGACTATTGTCTGATACTTTGTTGTTATTTCAAAACGTCATCATAAACACACATGTTCTCACATAGTTCGTTTTTTACTTTCTGCTAATTTCAATGTTACACAACACTGAAAATCCATGATTAAAAAGTAAATAAGTTTTAATGTTTTTTATTTCTTGTTTTTTTTTATTGTAATGGCATGACAATCTATCCTGGTTTTAAAAACTCATGAATGTATGAAAGAATGGATGAGGGGTCTAAAAATGGTTACATTTCTTTAAAAAAACAAAGTGATGCCTATCAAAAAGGTGTTTATATGATGCATGTATTTGATAACAGTCAATAAATCGTCACCAGATGCCCTCCCAGGTACCCCAATGTTCAAAAACAAGAAACAAAACCACAGCAAAAGTACCCTCTTGGATGCTCCTGTGGTAGATTAGACATGAAAAAGCTCCCTCTATGGTGGCTCAGTGCAATATGACTCTCTTTTCACTGGTTCCCTACCTTTTGCAATGGGTGCCCTTTTTTGTTTTTCTCCCCAGAACCCAAGTCAGCCAATAAGTATAGGCCAGTGTTGGATAAAGTTACTTTTAAAAGTAACTCATTACGTTACAAGACTACTGCCATTAAAAAGTACGTTTCTACAATACTGCTTTATCTACTGAGAAAAGTAATGTATTAAAGTACTTTAGAGTTACCAAAGTTTACAGTAAAACCACTGTGACTTGTTGCGCATGTCAGTTATATTTTCCAGAGGGCGTGTAGCCAACTGTACATGTATCCTTGAATAAATTGACTCTACCATCATTTGTAGCCTTCTTTACGGCCCACAATCGGTAACTCCACAGCCTTCTAATAAACTAACACTGCTCTTTTTTTGCCAATAATCTGACAGTGAACTTGGCACAGGCATACAGTATTAGTCACAGCTGTTTCAATGAAAACAATACAACAAGCAATTATCCTCCAGGCACAACTTGCATTTCACTGTGATGTTGTTCTTGTCCTTTTTGGCACAAAATTCAAAACAATCTGAATATTTCCACAAAGTTAAAGCTGTCCTCTTTGCCAATCTCGCTACAGTGAATTAGCTAGCTACGCATGCGCACTGACACCACTGTAGGTTTACCTTCCTCTGGCACGCAGCCACCAGGAGAGAAACATAAACAGTGAAAATGCTTCAGCATTTTTATTTTTGCGGCCACAAAAGACAAAAACAGCATTTTTTTCCATTACTTTACTTAAGGTCAATCTTGACAACAAAAAAGTAATCTGAGTACTCTAATGGATCACTCAATTGTGCCATGGTGACACATACATGAATACAGGCAACCACACACACCTTTGCTATCAGCTGTGGCTATGACTTCGCAATTCAAAGTTCAGCAAAGTTGAGCTCTGTGCGAAGCCAGGATGCAAAAAAAATGTTGCCCTCTTCATGGGCATAGAATGGAGCTGAACTGGAGGCAAATGTTAATTTTGCATACATGTGACCATGGCCTTAGGCTGTAGGAGGTGGTAGGAGTGGGAATCACAAGCACAGAGATACAGATGTGAACCTGTGCTAGCTTCGCAGAGAAACCTGGCTAATTGTGTTCATTGAATCCGGGAAAACAGCTGAAACAGCCAGGAATCAGACCCAAGATCTGATGTTGGGCAAGAATTTGAACTCTGCTTTATACATCCTGTTTACAAAAATTGTATCTAAACACAAATCTTAGTGTTTTTCACCGAAATATTAAACTCAATTTTGATATTGCAGTCAGTTCAGTACTGTCTAGAAATAGCCTGTTTAACTTTTTTGGGGGGTTTATCCCCTTTTGTCTAAATTGAATGTTTGCTAAACATATTCAGATCACTTAATAATTCTAAATTCTTCATTCCTCATTGGGTCTCACTGTATTTGTGAGTAACTGTCTTTTCATTATCTACACAGTATTGAAACGGCTGATTCAGTGAAGTACTAATTGTCGTACTTGTCTTTCAAATGTCTCTGATGAGGTCACTGGGTTAAAGTTGTGGCCACTCTGACTTTTAAATGCTAAACTGAGAGCAGTGATCGCACAAGCCTCTCATTCTATTGCTGTTTCTGTAATATAATGTAAATGTCTGGCAGGATGTTCTTATTCTTTACGTTTTGTTTTGTTATCTCTACTTTTCATAATCCTCATAAAAAATACAACATCTAATTTGGTTGGGGTCCATGTCCAATGAGGTCCAATGAATCCTTATGTTTAAGATCAACTCTGCACTGCAAACACTCAAAATCTTACCAACTATATTCATCTAATTTCGAGTTAAACAGACAGTAAACTTATTTTTAGACCATTTTCACTTGTTCTATGGAAGTACTTTTTAACTTACTGTAAGAAAGAAACGCCTTGGTTTCATTGTTTTCCTTATTTTTGAAGTGGCATTTTTTGCAGTGTGACTTCCTTCTGTGAGAATAAAACAAAAAACAAAAAAAAAACAGCAGCACTCTTTTTCATCAAAAGTTTCTCTGCTTATAATAATCCCATCCTGCCGGCAGCGCAGATGTAAATAAGTTTTAGTAACTTTAACTTCAAAATTAGAGGTGGGTGTTTCGCCTTTAAGAGTTAAGAAACTTGAAACCAAACCTTGTTTGCGCAACAATCAGTGCAGCTCACAGCCGCCAAAGTGTCTAGACTAGCACATGATGGTAGTCAGCCAATGGCTCCACCGCTCTCCTCGGGGGCCCCGTGTGTGCGTGTGTGTGTGTGCATGTGTGAGGAAGAGGGGGGAAAAAAAGAAAAAGAGAGAGAAACGGAGAAAGAAAGGGATCGGGGCTTCAGTTTGGTTTAGATCTGAGTAGAGGAGCAGGAGCGCGATTCAGCCCCGGATTGATCCTCCTCGTGTAATTCCAGCTCGCACGGATATTTTGTTGGGATTGTAAAGAAGAAGTGCACTGACATCTCAAGAAGACGACAAGGATCCTGACTTCTAAGTGCATTTTCTTGGAATTAAAATCGCCTCGAAGTACCTCATGCTCTACGTGCCGGTGTAGAAAGTAGATTTGAGGTTGTTAAAAGTCCGAAACTGTTTCAGAGCTGCGAGTTGCCGTCTTGGGTTGAAGGCTGCTGGCTTTTGGATTATGTTACTCAGTATATTATGTTATGTTAGTATGTATTCTAAGTTTTTTATTCGTTCGTAACAAACACTATAAACAATCAATCCCGCAGCGATCCTGGATAATAATACGTCCCTTTATTATTTTCAGTGTAATCGGCTGAATGAATGCACCCTGATCGGAATGCTGCAGTGCATTTATTGCGCGATTTTGTTGTTGTAGATGCAACAAAATCGCCTTCTCTCTAATGTTGCGGTTTTGCCACCAATGCTCGTCAGTCGGCTGTGCATGCATTGCACGGCATTTCACAGACATTAATGTTTTGCAACGACCGGAGAAGTATCTGTAATATTCGGATATCCGTACAAGAATAAAAAAAAAAAAACCCATATAGATTTTCAAGTTGTCGTATGTTCAGGACGAAACGCTCAGGTCTTGTGCGGCGACTCTGGAGAAGCCGTTTGATCCCAGATACAGAAGGGGAAGATGGAAATGGCAAAACTAGTGAGGGCTGTAGGGACGATCTGTTCGGAAACAACCCAGAGAAAATTCCCAAAACGGAGCTCGGACCGATGACCCCTAGCGGGTCTCTTGTAGGGGACATAGGGGGTGTGTACAGCCGGAGCCCCGTGGAGAGCAGCGGCTTGGGGGTCACGACGGACCAAGATGGGGGTGCGGTGTGCGTCCAGGAGCAGGGGAGCCCCCGCTCCATACAGGACAGAGAATGCAGGACAGTGACGTGCTGCTTATTTAAAGACCGGGACCACTCCGAGCTTAGGGGTCCAGAGACGGCTCAGGGCACCAGGGATCCAGGGTCGTGTCACTTCGTGCTGAGGAGCCTTGGGCCGCGGGACAGCGGCTCTCCCGAGGCGCAGGAGGCGATGCCACGCGCGGTGCTGGAGCAAGAACTGAAATCAGCCACATACTCTCTGTTAAAAAGGCTAAAGGAAAGGGCGCTGGATACCTTACTAGAGGCAGTGGAGTCCAGAGGAGGGGTGCCGAGCGACTGTGTTATGATTTCCCGGACAGAGCTGAGGTTGGGCGGCCATGTGGCATCCCCACAGCTGCTTGTGTGTAAACTGTACCGCTGGCCCGACCTCCAGCACCCTGCCCAGCTCAAACCGCTCTGTGAGTGTAAGAGCTTTGGGACCCTGGACAGTCCGACAGTATGCTGCAACCCCTATCACTACAGCCGGCTCTGTGGGCCAGGTAAGGGCATCTGGACACAGGATACTATCTGTATGTTGCACCTCACATGCCTACATAGATGCTACTTTTTGGGTGAAGTCACCATCAACAGATAACCTTGTTGCTCCTGGGTCTTTACTGTTTATTCTTCCTGTACAGGGTTTCTCTGACTTTGTTGTCTTGAACCAGAGACAAGACATTTTTTCATTTAGATACCATCTTCAGCCTGCTTCTGAACATAACAATATTCCACCAACATACAAGTAAATCCTTCAGATGGCTCTTTTTTTGTGTCAGTTTTCATTTTAAAGTTGTCAACTGATTAAAGCAAATGCTGACAACCTGAGAATGTTAGTCATTTGGCAGAAATGAACTTTCAAGGTTCGAAAATCCATCAAGGGTCTTGAAATATGTTCAGATAATGTTTCCCTGTCACCCTCTTTTATTTGTCTGGTATTTGGCTTACTTTCATACTGAGAGATAGAGTAAGGTTGGCCGTTTGATTAAATAGTTAATGATTACAAAAGTCATGCTCATGGCAAGGTGAATAACAATAAAATCACTTTGAGCACAGGATATGAGCTGAGGTAGGTTTGACAGAAAACATAATTTTTTTTTGCCAGTTTGTTAATGTGATGTAATCTTTATAGCTAAGTACATTTTAGGAAAATGCTAAAATGAATACAAACTATTAAATCACTGTAATGTGTTTGTTGCTTTTGAAGATTTTAGTTGCTTTAGAAAGTTGCATTTGAGCAGTTTGATGCTACACAAGACACACTGGCCTGTGATACCTGGGCCTTTCAATGAAGGAGGGTGTTTGGACTGCTGCTGTCCTCACAACTCTTCTATGCTTAAGTCTTTCATGAATTCCCTAAGTGCACACAGTGCACGACATCTTAAATGCGTGTGTGAATATGTCAGTGCCTTCAATGTGATTGTCAATAAAGCTGTCTTTGGTTCATACCTCTTATTTCTTGCAGGGTTATCGCCAGGTAGGCCGATCTATCAACAGCGCATGACATGTATATGATTGTATAGAGAGGTTTGGACCTGGTGCCATAGGTCAGTGTTAGTTGGTGTTGTTGTAGAGGATGAGCTTTAATTTCACAATCAATGAGCTATCCATGGCAGAAACTCCCTGACCTATATTAAACAGATTCAGTTTTGGCAGGGGACAAGCTTGTGATTTGGCAAACCTTAAATGCTGGGCCACTCGACCCTGCTGACCCCATGACAAGGCGTGGTATCATTTGTAAAGATGCAAGCGTCAGTATTTCTGTCTTCTCACTGGCACAGGAGGTGGATTTTCCATAACATCCATGTTTACTAGAGCCAGCTGGCTGTGACAAGCACTTCAAAGTCACAAGTCCAACAATATCAGAATTCATAGCGCGCAAATGTGGGAAACTGATGTTGATTTGGCTCTCGTGTCCCACCGCACTGTCCAACTTGATAAGAAATGATTCTACAGAACTCCTGATAAAAAATGTTTGTTGGGTTGAATAGACTGTGCCAGAAAGAACAAGGAGGAAATTTGTTCCCCCTGCTGAAGCTGAAGTGGATGTCAGGCTATGCGTTTAGAGTTTCTTTCCCACTAAAACTAGCAAGATGATTTGTAAGAAGAGGGAGAGGGGCACATACCCCATATTGGGACTAAGGCTCGTAGTAGACATAGCTCACATGCGCTCATGCGTGTCCCGATAGAGCTGGTATTTCTTTCATGCTATTCAAGAAGGGGGGCTTTGAATCAAAACCTTAATCACTGTTTTTTTTTTTTTTTACAATGTTTGGAAATTAAGAAGAAAGAAATATGGAATTATATGAGAATAACCTTCAATAGACTTTAATTGAAGAACGTTTGAATCCTTTTTGTATCCTAAAAAACATGTTGTGTTAAACCCTGTTTCAACTGCAGTTCTATCTACTTGCTTTAGATCTTAGAATTATTTGAAAATAATCGACTGCTGTAGTTTTTAAAGCATAAAACAGTATGTGATGTGTGGCAGAGAGCTTAGATTGAGGCATACAAAAACTTTTTCCTTTTATTTTGCCAGGCATTATACTTTTCGAATGAGATCAGTTTCAAGTTGCGCTTTAAAAGCCCTTTTGTCCTAAGGAGGTCCCCTCATGCTATTTAGGTGAAGGAGTGGTGATAATATACAGTTTGCATACTACTGGCGCCAGACTGACTAGCTGTGTATCTGAGTGACTGAGTTCAGATCCCAGCAATTACTGCCGCCACTCTTAAAGGACCCGCTGCTATTATGCTTTTCTCCTTCCCCTTTTCCCTGTAGGCGAGGTCACAGTGTGCTCACAAAGTTTTCTTTCCTTTGTGCTTTTCCTTCTTGTGCAAGTTATTCTCTGTACTTCTCCTCTTTTTTATTGGATAGAATCAGCGTCTCTGAGCACTATGAAGTTAAAGAGCAGAGATTTATTCTGGCTTTATAAACTATTAACCGGAAGTTATGGTTCGTCTCTGTGGTTGTTGTCACGACTATTTCAGCTAAATAATGTGAGCTTTTATAACAAACAAATGTGTAGTTGTATTTGTTGAAGCGCTTGTGTTAGCATGTTTCTTTATACTTTTATTAAACAACTGAAGGCTTTCACAAAATATGATGTTGTGAACAGGGTTTGGTCACCTTTGAGGAGCTCTAACATGAAACATTTAATAGGCAGAGATCTTAAATGGGCAAAGAAGAGTGTAAAATATACAACCAGAGGATATATGTGTTACTTTTAGCTTGTTAACACAATTATTCTCTGACAACATATTTATCCATATATCTGAACATTTGCATGATGATGTCAGACCAAAAATGGTTTATTCTAGTTTGAATTGTGCAGATATGACTTTCTTACATTTGGTGATTTCACAGCAGTTGTTGAGTTCTTCCCTTTATTATGTTATTGACGTGACTATTTTGTGTTGCAGAGTCACCCCCACCTCCTTATTCAAGGCTTTCCCCTAATGAAGAACACAAGCCACTGGGTAAGTAAATTCATCCTTACCCATTGATGTTCATCTTATTTATGCTATTAATGTTTGATACTCTGTTTTGACTTGTAACCAGGTAGTTGTAGAGCTGTAATTTCTTGATGTATTATCTTTTCAAATATTCATAACTGCAGATATTGCGAGCCTGTAAATTAAACATGGCATGTTCAATCTTTGCTTAGGCTCTAGTTAAACAAGAAAAAACAAGCAGTGTGGAGAGTTTTAATGGGCATAATTTGGCATAGTTACTGGCAAAATGCTTTGTAGCTTTGAGATGAGACATAGGCCAGCATGTGGCACAACATCAGCATGTCAGCCAGAGTTAGTGTAGGTGTCATGATGTGGGTAGTATGTACTGTGGGCTGCTGGGACTCTGGAGCTTGGCTGCTAGCTGGGGCTGCAAGCCTGAGTACAGCTGAAGTGTCTGGCGGCATTTGGGAAGATGTCATCAGGTAAAGCCTGTTAGTAGAGTTGCCAGGTTGTCTGCGAAGGGATGAAGCCCAACATGGAAATACTTTTTTTGAATTTGATATGAAATAAGAATCACTGATGAGCGAGACTAGCCGTTGTGACTAGCTGGAGATTGAAAGGCTAATTTCTGTCTTATTCCCCACAGATCTGTCAGACTCCACATTGTCTTACACTGAAACCGAGGCAGCCAGCTCACCAAACATCACACCAGGGGAATTCTCAGGTGCGTGCGTTTCTCCAACTACCTGTCAGTTGCCACACAAGGAGTTCATATGAACTATTACCAGAGGTTTATCATCTCAAATCTCAAACAAGTTCTTACTTTTACAACTTTACTGTTTGTTTGTTTTTTGTTTTTTTTAAGAGACGGGGGCTTTTTATATTTTGTTGGCGCACTAACACGCCTAATAGTTTTAGATGATCAAATGCTGTTTGAAGCAAAAGAGTGGTTTGACATTCAAGGCTTTTTTATCATTTCATCACATCTATCAGATACTAGCTATTGACTTTTTTGACTTTGGGTAAATTTTTTGCACAGCTGGTTGAAGTAGCAAGGCTGGTATGGTGACACATTAACTATGTTAAATAAAGAGTCACTGTATTGCTATAGAAACTTAACCAGAGAAGAGCTTCCACTTTATGTGTACAAAAGAGTAGTCTATTTGATTAAACCCCAATCTTCATGACGAAATGATCCACGTGGTGGAGATGGATTATAGGCTTTGCCTTTTCCCTGAAGTATGATTTAAAGTGATAGTTTGAGTAATAAAGCATGTTGCACAAGATTAGTTTGTAAACAAGTGTCCTCCATGCTGATAGGTTTGCATGTAGTCATCCATGTCTTTGTACATTTGTCCATGTTTAATTATTTGCATGTCTGTGCATGTAGCTTTAAATCAGAATAATGCCATCCATGAATCACTGGATTATTACGGTTATAAATAACAGAGCTTTCATGACTCTGTTCAGTTCTGCATTTTCTGGCTTTGAAATGGTTAAATTAAGTCTGAAAAAAAAGAAAAGGGAGGCATAATTCTTTCAGAGTGTACTTTAATAACAGTGCTCAGCTCTGCATAGCTATTTAGTGTATCTGGATGAATACGCAAACTTATGAAGGTAATTTCATTTTGATGTTGCACTTTATTCCGTCTCATTAAGGGTCATTACGAACAGTCCAAGCTTTAAAGATAAAGGTTTCATTGTGAGCGGTGCAGAGGTTCGGCGGGGCGTGTGCGTTGGCCACAGAGCCGGCCTCCCCTCCTCTGTTTTTCTTTCAGAAATATTTGAGTGGGATCAAACTGTAATAAGATCCAAGCTCACTCGGAAACACACACAAGCACACATAGTTGTGCATATGCATGTGCACAGACACTCGCACGTACAACTCTATCTAGCCTGGCTGTAAGTGGGCTGCAGGGAGGGGTGGGTTCAGGGAAATGGAGTTGCTCCTGTGAATGGGGCCACACCAAAGGAAGCGAGTAGAAACAGTCCTGTCCTCTGATTTGAAATGAAACACTCCTTTCTCATGACATAGAGTAAGCATGCCTCCCCTGTCATACGAGGGCCACAGCCAGCATGCACAGTATCATGAGGAAGGGGAGTCAGAGCCCTCATTTTCGGGCTTGCAGGCAACAGCATTTCCTGTTAAAGGGTCTGCCATGGCTCAGAGGTCTGGACACTGAGCAGTTGACATGGCTACCTGGCAGTGAAGTATTCAGTCAGCAAGGGCCCCCTCCTTCCCAGTACACATGCTGTCACCACCTCAGCATGGCCCGGCGACACTCCCTGAGTCAACAAATGAGGGGCTTGTCAGAGCGCGCACCACAATTCCTCAGAGACTGTGGTGAGGAGGGAGGATCTAGACATGCTAGGCTTTGGTTTCTTCCAACTGTGTTGCTGCTTGTACAGGCCGGCCGGATCACTCTGCGTTGGCTGTGTCACACTCAGATACTTGGACTTGGTGTGGAGAATGACCAGTGCTCTACGGGGTGGTTGATTTCTGTGCTATGAGCTAATTTGTGCAGCCAGTTTGTCTCTGATCATGTTGCATTTGGACTGTAGTGATGGTTCTTTGGTTTGAGATACAAAATAATGAAACACACCATTAGCATCTTGTCAGTGATACAGTTACTCCTCCAAGCCTGTGCCCGTGTGAGTCAGGACATATTCCATCATAAGACCAAGAGCCTGAAGGCCTCATTCTTAGTTCGGCTTTAACATACAGGCATGTAATCCATATTGTCAAGTTATCCTGTGTTGTACGTGCTGCTGACCTGGAGATGACTCTCCCTGTGAATCCCCCTGCAGCTCGGGTAGAGAGAGTGCCTGTGTGTAACCGGAGTTGTATGGGATCCAGACTCCACCCCTCATACAGGAACAAGTAAACCTCTTAAAAGCAAGTCTGGGGGGCACTGAGTGGATGGGTGGGGTGTAGTCAAATACTCAACTACAGTTAGCAGCCCAGGGCTACAGAAATACCCACTGAGCATTATTCTTTTGCACACAATGGTTGGAGAAACAGATCAAAACTGATGGGTTATCTAGATAAGCTTGTTCTACCACACCGACCAATATTGGGAATGTATTCAATGGGATTTGAAAAGTGGTTCTGCTTGTTTAGTGCCACGTCTTTAAATCAATACACTCCATACTGTTAAGTTAATGTTAGAGTTACATTTAAGTGCAGATACAACTCGCTCATCTCTCTTGCTGATTCTTGCAGTTGTTAAACATGCCACTCAGGCATTCTTTAAAATGATGTGCATATTCTTGTATTAATGTTTGGACCATTCACAAGATTTTATGTAAACATGGCTGTGTCACAATGTAGAATAAAGACAGCACAACCAGGCACACTGTGATGTCTGTTTATGTCATGAGTAGGCCAGGCTTTTCGAGTCTGTGCATTCATAGTTTACCTTAGTGCTCTGTGTGTGAGGGAATGCGCCTTTGCTGGTGCTGCCCTCCCAGTCTGCTTGCACACCTGTTTCCTCACTCGGTGGGGCTCGCCGTGTGGACATCAGAGTAAAGCTCTTTGAAGCAGGTCTCATTGCTTCCTGTATGACTGTCTGAGGGGGTGTTTTCACCCTACGCATTGACTTTATTTTGTCAGTCAATTGTCTCCGACATTGGGGGCTCTTTATGTTTGTCACTTCATCATTATAAGTCTTCACTGGACAGCTTGTGCTCTAAGTGTGAGGAAGCATGCCAAGATGTTTTCGTGGCATGGCTTAAGAATGTCAGTCATTGAAGATAGGGTCTTTTTTTATTGAAATAAATGTCACTGTGTGGAGTGATGCTAACAATACAGTTGTAAGATCATGGCTCCAGTCTGCCTACATTCTTCAGTCATCAAAGGTTGTGTCCTCAATCAGCCCAGTGGAATTTGTCAGCATAACACTGTGTGTATACGCTCATGTTGGTGCGAGTTGAGATCACCCATGTGATTGGAGGGGCTCCCTCACATTTGTTAGGTCTGGTGACCAGAGGACATGGAGTGTGACCTGAGTCACTGTCCTCTGTTTTTTTTTATTTTCCTCTTTTCTTCCCCTTCCTGTGAGTGGTAGGAAAGTTGGACTGGAGGAGCGGAAAGATTGAAAGTTGTTAAATGTGGATTACACAGAGTGCTGTGGTGCTTACTGGAGAGAGAAGAGCACATCAGCAGGTAGTAAGGGTTCCCACACAGTAATCCTACAGTGCTCTCCTCCGTCCGCCTGCCTGTCTCTGGAGAGAAGGCCAGCGCTGTCTCTCTGGATGTCTCGTCGACAGACAGGCACTGTGTCAGGTCTACACTGGTATTGACTTATTCTTCCAGGCAGAACAAGGCAGTTAGTAGATAAATGGGAAGGACATAGTGCTCTGGGAAATAATAAAGTATAACACACAGGGAGCCTGGACTGTGAGGAAAACACACCTGAAAAGTCTGTTTAAACGTTTTTAGTCTATAATACTTCCCTGGCGTCCTTTCATAAGTCTAGATGCATACTGACATACATTCACATGCAAGAGCAAAGCAAATTAAATTGTGCAGTCAATACTAATCAAAGCCTGCCTGTCTGTGTCAGGCCAGCACTAAGCACCAAACTATCCCCCCATCTGTGTCACAGACTGTGGACATGCATTGGATAATTAGAGAGTCCAATCAACGCATGTGATGCTTCTCTTTGATTAAAGTAGATTAGACTTGACTGGACCAGTACTTGTTGATCTGACTTTGAAAGCACATGATTCCACTTCTTTTAGGAACTAATTAGATAGCTTATCTACTGTACACATGTGAAATGATTTGGAATAGATGGTAACTCTAATTTGCTCTGAATTGTCTCATTCTGTGTTCTATATTAGATCATTGCAGTGGCCTTCGTGTTTTATAGATGGCTCTTTTAAGTTGTGCTCTATTTTTTCTCTCCAGAGCTTTTGTGATGCAAAATGACATAATGTAGGTGACATCATTTATAGCACACCCAAATCTAAAGCCAAATGATTACATTTTATAGCTCAGAAACCATCATATTCAATTTAATACTAATAACTGTCATCCCCAGCCTTTTGTGGTTTACTTTAAAATGTACTGTGTTGAGTATACACTGTATTTCATTGCCGCTTTCTTGATGTAGCAGCAATCCACAGTTCTCAATGCTCAGACAGTGGTATGGTCTGATGGAGTGGCATCTGCATCAGCATGTTAGCATGTATGCGATGTCCCCCCTCCCCACTTCGAGGCACGATCCCCCCTTCTCAGTCCCACAGACCCCAGAGTGATGCAGCCTGGGCTCATCTCCCCCTGCAGCCTGGCACATGGCCTCAGGTTTCCACCGCAGCCCTGAGCCTTCCCAGCGCCTGGCCGCCCACACTCCCTCAGGAGCCCCAATGCTCCAGGATACGGGATGTGGAAATAATGTGACTCGAGTGCTTCCACCCTGCCTCCCGAAATCAGGTTTTGCGGATTGTTTATTTGAGGGGAAGGAGGCCTCAGACAAACATCCTGTTTTAAAAAGCTGCCTGGGTTTTGTAGCAGCACAGGGCGGTAAATTGCCCCTTTGACAGTGGGGGGAGACTGAGGAATGTTGAAGAGAAGGCCAGCATCTCAGGGGACATGAGGGGGCTCTCCTCATCCGTTTGTCATGTCCAGTTTGTGGAGTCCATTTTAAGCTGGGGGCGGAGGGTTGCAGCTATACATCCTGAAGGGTCTTGTGCTCTATTCTCTCTGTAGTGCTGTAGGGCCTGTACCCACAGTCCTCGTCTCAAGTATCCGTTCCTGTCCTGGGAGGCTGGCTTCCGTTTCCCCTTACGTAACACTCATACACATAGAAAAAGGGCCATTGATAACAGCGATAAGGCCATTTTTCATTTTCCCTTTCTCAGCATTGTTAGAATGTGGTGTGCCAGAAATGCACTTTCAACTTTTTCTCCCAGGGGTTACGACATTGAGGATGCTCGGTAGAGTTCTCTGACCTATTGTCTCATTAATAGAATGTGTTTGTTGTTGTGTATAAAAGGGTGTCGTGTGTTTGTATGTGTGTGACTGTTTGTTTCCCATCTGTCAAATTGTAGTGAGGTCTTCTGGCCATTAGATAAAGATCTTTTACTGTTTTGTTTCCAGCTTCGTAAAAAAAAATGTGTAAAGATTGGAGAAATCCGCAAGAGAAAAGTATCTTACCACCCCCTCTCTTCAGGCCTCCCTCCAAAGCTACTCCTCTAAAACACATGAACGCTCACTTCCAGAATACACCGTCTGCCCCGTAGCTCTCACTGGCCAGACGGGAGATTTGTATGTACAGCTAGTTTGCTACGTTCAACATGCTGTCTTTTTTAGTTTAATATATACATAAATAAACAACATCATATAAACACAAGCCAAATCGCCTACAGTCCGAATAAGCTACCCGGCCCAGCAGTATTGTGTGCTTTGTGCTAACATTACTTGGTTAGCTGCTGAATGAGTCTGTCTCAGCAGCTCACTGATGTCTTCACAAACTATATCCAATTACCTCATGTCTCATTCAGAGGTAAGAAAACACCTAAAATGAACGTATTGAACATAAACTACAAACATGGCTATTGCTAGCATTAATTGCTATCAAGCTAGCATGTTAGTATTGAGAAATGTTGGCTGCACTTTCTCTGCCGTTCTTGCGCATCTAGCTTGCTAATAGTCTTAGCAATGCATCTGCAAACCTTGTGGAAAACAACAGAGTGCGTGCAGGCAGGCAGGTACATAGGAAGGCAGACTGGCAGCTTGTCAAGACTTGGGCCGAATGAGTCAATTAGATGGGATTATTACAGACCTGCAACAGTCATACCAATCAGATTTTTGTCAGAGTATTTGATTTTTTGATTGCTGATAGGATGTCGAGAAGACATGAGCCAATTCAAGATTAACAGCATATACAAGAAGCTCTACTGTGGGTTTATAGGAGAGACATAGTATAGTAGATAAATCTGTGTAAAGCAGCGGAAGTGTATGTAAGTACGGAATGTAAGTACTATTTTAGAGAAAGGAGTATAGATGTCATTGTGTTGTGATGTGTTTTACACTGAATTTGTTGATTTTCAGTCAGGGCTGGCAACACAGGTCCTAGACGGGTGAGGTAATTTGACCTCTATGTACAGAGTGAAAGCCATGCTAATCTAAAGCAGTCCTTGGAGAGGCCTGAAACCCCTGACATGTCAACAGAAACTAGCCTGCTGAGGTTAGTATTTATCTGTCTCCGCTTGGCAAGCCAGTGTGGTGCCAGTGCTGCTGGCTGTTTGACTAACTAACTTCTGAAGGGCTTACAGATAAAGATAAATCTAAAGCCTCATACATGACTATGAGTTTCAGCTCACAGTGCTGTGCTTGTCATTTGGATTTACAGAATGTACTGTGCTCAGCCCGGATAAGGTGGACCGTGTTTCATTTCGGGTCTCACCGCACAGATAGAAAGTAGAGTCTGTAGAAATAACAGAAGGTGTGTCAGGCTATAATTTCTGCCCCATATTCTACCTTAGCAAACAAAGTAAGTGAGCTAATCTTGTCGTGTGCTCAGGGAGGGCTGCTGTTACCATCTTCTCTTCCTCCACGCCACACCACAGCGCAGCACCAGCCTCCACCAATAGCTCCATTCATTCAGCTCAGGGCACAGGGTTACAGCAACAAATAAAGAGTGTGCAATGCCATTAAAAATGTAAGGAATGTCCAACTGTTAGTTTAGTGTTTTAGTGTGCCTCCTCTCAAGGCTGAGAGGGGGGAACAATGCTCTCATTCGAGCTAGCCACTGTAAATGTGCTAGCCTTGCAACGCCTGGCAAGCAGTAGTGAAGGAGGTGCCAGTTGTGGATGCTGTTTTTATTTTTTGACCATTTTACCCACAATTATAAATCCAGACACTGGCCTTGGCCGGCTATGATTTAGGCCTGTGGTCTGATTGCTGGCGAAAATAGATTTAAGATTTTTTTTTCCCCCCTTCCTCCCCAGAGGAGCATTGACAGTTGTGCCTGAACCTATGGCTGTCAGTATTTTTAAAACTCAGAATAGCCGACGCATTCTTTGAGTCTCCAGAATGCTGTGTGTGGATTAACTGTTGGGGTCCGTGTCATTCGACATCTCTACACGAGCCTTTTACAGCCAGGGGGAAAGGATAAGAGCTCTTTGCTGACGGGTGAACAGTGAACTCCCAGTGTATCTTGTGAATTTTCTCTCTACTGTTCATGTGTAAACTTGGAGACGGGGACTTTTTTGTCGTCTTCCCTTATCTTGAACTTGATCTGCTGGAGCTATGTCTTCATTCCACTCTCTTGTCCTAACATGGGGCCAAGACATCATTTAGAGTCTTTGATCTTGTTCCCGAAAGATGATGCCTTTTAAATCTGAGGAGAAAATCTTTATTTTGAGGAATGGCCCAAACATTTTAAAATGTTTTAATGTGTGTTTACATACAGGAATGTATGTCCCCGGGTTCTACACAAAGCACAACTTGACAAGGCAAATTAAGTTCAAGTTTTAGTAGTAGTACAGGTCATAAACATGCTTATGTGAAAACTCTCATTGCTTATGTTCAGCAGGGAAAGTTATATTTGCTTTTGTAATGCGGGTTTCACTTATCTTTTATTTGTGTGCATTTCTGAAGGCTTGGCTGCGTGTCTCAGTACGTGCAGTCAGGCTGTCGCATTTCAGGGTACGGTTTAGATTAGAGGTCTGGCTGTAGCTTCCCCCTCTTCCCCTCTCTGTGACTGCGAGCACATAATTTACTTAATGAAATCCTGCCATTCCCTTTAGCTTCAAGATTTTTTGCAGATGTTGACAGGGAAGGACTTTGTGAATTATTGGAAATGTTCACTCCTGCATTTTTAATGAACGTCTTGCTTGTTGTGAACGGGGCCGACATGTCGGCGATGAGGGGGGAAACGGTTGTCTTTGTTTGGGGAGCTGGTGTCTGGATGCCCGCGGTGGAGCAGTGTGGGTTACAGCCCCAGCAAGTGTTGTGATTGAAACAGAAACTCTGGTGCCACATTATCCTGACAGAACACATTCTCCTCACAGACTCTGATCCACTGGGCCGATCAATAGGAAACCATTGTTTGAATGGCAACTCTGTCCGTCATAGCTGGTCCACCTCCCTGCCGGGTGGAAACCAAATACCTACCTTTCGCCTTAAATTAGTCAGACTAATATAACTCATAATAATAGAGATCCTTGTTATTGTTCATTTGAAACCAAGCATCCAACATAGCATGAGTATATAGGCCAGCCAAAGTCATTTTCCTCCCCCAGTGTAGGGTCTTTGTTTTGTAAATCTGAAGAAAAATGTTAATTACATAAAAGAGAGTGTGTATGTTAAAGTTCCCACTAAAAAATGCAGTATGATTTGGTGAGAATGTTTCAGAATAAGAAATAATGCAACCTTCTCTCTGTACCCTCCCACCCCCCACAGTCCTAACCAGAGTAGGAAGTTAGGAGGCACAGCCAGGGGAGGAGGGGGGGAGTTCAGGAATGTGCAGGGTCTCCTCTACTCAAATGCTCCAGTCGTCTTGGCTCTTACCTCCCTTGCACACTCACAAACAAACATACTCACAGACGCACACACACACACGCATACGCACACACACGCACACACATACAGATAGGTTGTATGAGGAGGTGAAAGGGCACAGCCACCCAGCAGGATGTCCACTGAGTGTTTTGCTTTCTGTGCTCTTTCAGACTTCACCAGTCTTTAACGCTGCCTGTAGATATGACATTTACAAATGTCCCCCCACAGTTTTTACGTGCCCTGAGGGACTCTCGTTGGCCTTAACGCCATCACTTGTGCTCTACGTCTCTGACACATTTCAACTTTGTGCTGCTTATTTCCTCAACGTTTCCACCAAAGGGCCATCTCCCTGAAACCAGCGGTCTCTTGCTCACGCGCCCAGACGGCTCCTCCATATTAGCCCCCTTAGCTTCCTGTTCTTTTTACACCCTCTGTTGTTTATTGATTCAATTTATGGATTCTGTTAGTTATCTGCTATCAAGGGTTCAGCACTTTTCCTCCCTCGTGGGGTCATCCCGAAACAGAAACGGAGGGAAAGTGGAGAGGAAGTGGATGACAATGTAAAGCATTCCCATTGTGACCAGCCAGGCCTGGTGGCTGGATTCAGTTTCTCCGGCTCCCACAGCGTTTTTCCCCCCGCACGTAGCTCTCTCTCACTCTCTCTCTCTGCCTCTCTTTCTATCTTTCTCTCTATATCTCTTGCTCTCTCTCTCTCTCTCTCTCTCTCTCTCTCTCAGCAGAGAAAGGCCAGACCTCAGGGAGAAAAATCCATAGACATATAAGAGCAGCTCCAGTTAGCGTGTCTGTCTGATAAAGCCGACTTTGATGGCAGCGATAGCCCAGACGCCAGCCTAAATGTGGCCTGCTCAGGGGTTATAGTCAGCCTGTAGGAACCATTGTCTACAGAATTAAAGCCATACTGTACTCTAATAGGAGGGGGAGGCTTTTGCTTTAGTTGCACTTTATTTAACTTGCAAAAGAAAGTTCATTCTAATAGATTAGAGGATGTACGAATGCACAAAAAAAATAATTTGTTCTAAAATTTAACACACATAACCACACACATGCACATACACATACAGTCCTCATACCCCCCCTCCACCACCAGCCCCCCAGCCTATCAGTTCATTGGTAGAGTCTAATAGCTGGAGGGGAATCTAATCCTTGGCACAGGATGAGAGACTGCTGCTCCCCCTCCTCTCCTTGCTGCTCTCCTCCCCTCGACTATGCTGCTTAAAGGGACTTGCAACAGTGTTTTCCTCTTTTTCCCCCCTCCTCAGCAAAGTTTTGGAGGAATGAGTTCATCCCTGCTCCCCACTTCGGATTAGGAGAGATGAAGTATAATGGAGGTGTCCCCGGAGCTTGGTGGGGAGATGTTAGCACGGAGGGGAAGCTGTTGTTTGTCTGCCTGTCCCTGACACTCGGCCTCCCATTCATCTCACTCCAACGCTGCGTAGCTGTGTTTACCCCGGGGCAGCTCTTTTCTGCTTCTCCCTCTGCCCTTTCCCCCCCCCCCTCCTTTTCATGCTGTCTTTAAAAGCATTACTGGATGATCATCAAGGATTGCCATTGAAACCTTCAAGCCCCGATTTTTGTGTACTTAGTAGTAATTATCCAGACTCACCCTCAAGCGCAAGGAACTCACAGCAGGGCGATCTGCTTTTTTCCATATGTAAACCTGTGGAAACGGCTCGGGCAAGTTGTGTTTAACATAGGCATATTTAAGGGTTGTGCTAATGGCATTTTGGTCTTCTGCTGGAAAAACTATTTAATAACTATAATCATGTTTCAGTCAGTGTTTGCCGCTTCTGTGGTCTATGACAACCGCTGTAGCCTATATAACGTTCAGTCAAAAGACGCTTACATACATGAATGCATAAGTCATTCTGATCCAATTAAGTAATAGTATACCACTCATGAGGGCTTTTTTCCCACTAAAATTCCTTTACTTAAAGGGACAGGTCACCCCAAAATCAAAAATACATATTTTTCCTCTTACCTCTAGTGTTATTTATCCATCTAGCTTGTTTTGCAGGGTTACATTTTTTCTTTTAGGAGATATCAACTATACTCTCAGCTGATATCTTCAAAAGTTTGTACTGATACCAACAGTTTGTACCAAACTGTGATGTATCACTGCATAGTAGACAGCGTGCATTTACTCATGGACAAGAGGCTCATGTTCATGACAGCACAGCAAGTAAACATTATTAGCATCCTCTCCAGGCCCCCAGGATGAGCGCCAGGCTTTGAAGTCAGTTTTCCGTTGTAGCCAAACAGTGCAATTACATCACGTGCTCAAAAATACTTTTTCGCATAAGCTAACATGGTTAAAGAAGCGTCTGTAAAATGGTGGAAAAATGTTTTTGAGTGTCACTAACCCTGCAAAATCCCTGTCAGAATTTGAGCCATATGGTCCAATAAAATTGAAAAAGTCTAGAAGAGCTGCATGATTCAATTGTTTTATCCCTATGCAAGTTAGCTGCGGGGTAAATCGGAAGTTAGCCGGCTCGGTTGGCGGAAGTCTCTAGTGCACAAGCTGTATGGGCCCAACAATGCGGAAGCTATGCAGAAGATAGTCAAGTCAGTTTGACTCTTGTTTCAAAGCTGATGTTTCAATCCCTTTTGCTTACATTTGAGGGTGTATTTCTGTTTGCTCTCCGAGTTCCAGCGCACTGATAAAAGTCTGTGTTTGTTGTCCGATTTGATGTCCTGCTTTTGATACTCTGAATTCCTCCAATCAGACAGCCCACAGGGTTCACATGGATCTCACGCCTTGTTGTGGAAATGGAGCCCTGCGCACCAAATGCTTTGTGTTGCTGCAGTACTGTTCATTACATATCTCTGTTTACTGTGTGACTGTACTGAAACTTGCAGTACGTGCAGATGCGGGCGTCCCTCGCTACCTTTAATTCTAAGTGTGAGTGGGCTTCTTTTATTTTGAGTGTTGTAATGTTTACTTACTTTTTGACGCTTAAAGGAAAGCCAAACACAGAATATCCTTATCATATTGCTAGAGCTCTGCTATCTGCTTTATTCCATGTATTTCCTGTCAGCCATGGAAAATGTTGTAGAGCAAACGGCCTCCACAGATCTCCACTTTTTTGATACGAGCACTGTGTGCCCGGTTATGTAAGAAGTTAGAGTTGATTAACTCCTTCACGTGTTCAGATCATTGCCCCTGGCTGCAGGAACAGGAAGTGCAGCGGTGATACTGAGGCTGCGTCCGCTGACTCTGAGACTGACACTAAGAGGAGAGGCTTTTGAGAATTAAATAACAATAATAACATGCGCTACTATTCTAATGGGTAAACGGAGCTGTTAAAAGGTGGCAGGGTTAAATGGATGCAGAGCACTAGTAATTGCTCCCAGCCCGTCCTAACTCCGCCCCAAACAGACCTTCTGAAAGCCCAACATGGAGTCCAAGAGAGTTGGGTGTCTTTGCTGTGGTCAGAGGGGAGGAAGACGCACACCCTCCCTTCAACACCTCACGTCTTTCTTTTAGGTTTGATCTGAGCCTTGGTCTATAGCAGCATCAGTTTCTTGCCATATACTAATTCAACTTGGCTTCTCTTGTATCATTTTGAAAAAGGTGGATAAATATTGACAGAACATCCGAATATTGCTGCAGAAAGAAAATACCTCCTTAAAAATCAGAGAAATTGAAGAACTTTGTGCAGAAGGCCGCTAGATCTGTGGAGTGGAGGCCATAGTTGCTGTGGTGATTCTGTCCAAACAGTCTGCCAATTGATGATAGCTCTGCTCTGTTAAAGAGATCCTAATGAGTTCTTCTCTCAGAGCCCTCACCTCAGCACCCGCACGCAGCCAAAACACACAAGTTCAGGGGAAAAACACAAACACACCGGCTGATTTTCCTCCGTCATCCGGGCAGACACATGTGCGCACAGGCACACGTAGTCGCTAAACACAACAGAGCGACAGGAAAAAGCCTGGCTCACGGTGTGCTCATTGTCTTCCCTCAGGCTCAGGCTTCACATCTGATACATTTCTAACCTTTGTCCTGCTCATTCCTCTTCCTGGTCCTCGCAGTCTTACTGGCTACCTTAGTTCCAGGCTACGTGTGAAAACTAGACACTATTGACCAAATTGTTTTCGCTTTATTTCTCCCATCTAAAAAGGAGGAGACGGTAGCCATTTGGTCTTTTGTGTTTGTGTGCACACAGTTTCAAAGTGAGTTTACCTTGATGTGTGGGCTCCATTTGATTTGAGACAATAGAGGGCCGTAAACAAGTTGGGGCTGAGTTCTTTGTGTGGCCGAGCCATGCTGAAGTAAAAGCTGAGCTCAGAGTGGAGGAGCTGGAGTGTGGAATTCACTAATGGCACATGCATGTTGGGGCCCCTGAAGAGAGGGGGTCATTTCAGCCATCAGTGTGTGCGGAAACACACAGAGAGCCTGTCTGCAGCTTCCCTCCACCCCCACACATCCCTACCCACTCACTCACTCACTCACTCACTCACTCACTCACTCACTCACTCACTCTTTTCTTCCCCCTCCACAACACAGAGAGCCTTGAACCAGCAGGCGTTTTGTCTGTGCAAGTCTGGTCAACGTTTTTGCTAATCTTTGTATAAACTTTACTAGTGTGGGTCACTCAGCAGAAAGGTTTAGTTGGGTGGGAGGTGAGCGAGGCATTTTGTTGCTGTGTGGATCTACGATGCTCCACCTTAAAGGCGTTTGTTAATGGGGCGGGCGGTCATTAAGCCCTGAGAGCAGAGAGACTGAAAGGAATGGGGCCACAGGCCCAGGCTTTAAATCCTCTGTGCCAATAGACTCTCTGAAGCAAAATAATGGCATCACTCTGTGTGTGAGTTAATGGGAGCTGATAGCATGAAGGCTGGGGGGTCAGCGGGTCACGGGCTTGTGCTAAGTTGTCAGGGAGCTGAATGCCGTCCCTGGGCCCACAGCAGGGGGAAGAGCTGGGCGGAGGGGGAGGGGGACCCCCTGCCTGGCCCTCTCCCGTCACCCCCACTCTAGTGGAATGTGAAGAAGACGAGGGAAGGCGAGAAAAAGGCACCCACATTCTCAGAAGTAAAGGGTGAAGAGACGGATGTGAGATCATAGACCACCAGCCTCTCTCCTCTTTTATCCTCGTACCACAGACTTTATGAGCGATATATGACAGTGTAGACTGGCGCAGCCTCTGAAAGCAGTCGACAGAGCTGTGTGTCTGTTCAGTGCAGCGAAGATAGAAGTCTACCTCGGGAGCAGTAACTCACTTTGGAGTGCTGAGGCCTGTCACTGAAAAGAGTTCACAGACTGCAGCCATGAAAACTGAATTAACAAGCTGATTTACTGGACAGAAATGTTTAGGAATGAGATGCCAAGAGGAAAAAAAGTGTTTTTGTCTTAAGCTCTGTTTATTGAAGTGTGCACAGGCAAAACACAGATTTTTTTAAAGAAAAATGTATTTTGTATATTTTTTTAATCCAGCCTCAACACACTACTGCGGGGACTTACTTGCCAGTGTTCAGTGGAAACATTGAGTGTAATCCTCAACTCATTTTAGTAAACATGATATGTTTTGAAAGTGCATGTGTGAGCAACAGTGACTGCCTCAGTGGTGTGTGGTCAGTGTTTAATCATTACAGTGCCCTCTTGAGGCAGGGGAGCAAACTGCAGGCATTCAGTTGGACTGACCTCACTACACTCTCCACCCCCAGGATATGTATAGTAGCCCGTGTGTGTGTGCTGGACGGATGTGCATGCAGTGGTATTTATACAAGGCTTAGATTTCAATACAGTGCCTCTGCCTTCAGTATTTATAGTGTGGCCATCTGCTCTGAACAATAAAAAGAGATAGTTAATCCCTTAAAACTTAAGGCTTCACTTTTACTGGCTCGGTTTGCTTTTGTTTATGTTTTGTTTAATGGTTGTCTCTCTGTTTCTGTCTCTTCTAGATGCCAGTATGTCACCTGATGCCCCTAAGCAGAGCCATTGGTGTAACGTGGCATACTGGGAGCACCGCACACGTGTGGGTCGCCTCTACACAGTGTACGAGCACTCCGTCAGCATCTTCTATGATCTACCTCAGGGCACGGGCTTCTGCCTGGGCCAGCTCAACCTGGAACACCGCAGCAGCACCGTTCAGCGCACACGAGGCAAAATCGGCTACGGCATCCTCCTCAGCAAAGAGCCAGACGGCGTTTGGGCGTATAACCGCAGTGAGCACCCCATATTTGTCAACTCCCCGACCCTGGATGTGCCTAACAGCAGAACTCTGGTGGTGCGAAAGGTGATGCCAGGCTTCTCCATCAAGGTGTTTGACTATGATCGTTCGTGCCTCCTGAGGCACACCACAGAGGCTGACCTCCTGGACGGACCCTATGACCCCAACAGTGTGCGCATCAGCTTTGCTAAGGGCTGGGGCCCCTGTTACTCAAGACAGTTCATCACCTCCTGCCCCTGCTGGCTGGAGATCCTCCTCAACAACCATAGATAACACAGACGGACCCCACAAACTATCCCAAATATCATCTACCTAGATTTAATATAAAGTTTTATATATTATATGAAATATATATTATACTTGTAAATACGGAGTCATTTTTACAATGTAATTATTTATGTATGGTGCAATGTGTATATGGACAAGAGGAAAAAAACGGAAAATGCACTTTGGCTTATATATATTATATATATAAATATATATAAAGAATCTTTCAATACCAACTTGAGAAATTATACAGCAAAATTAGGATGAGTCTGGATGTGGTGTATAGTTTTCATATACTATTAATATCCAGACAAAAAGCTAACACCATTCACACATTGATAATAAAGTATTCGCATAATAATTCTTCTTGTTTGGTCTGTATCATTAGCCCTTTCAATTTTTCTCTCTGATTTATTTTCATGGTATCTTAGCAAGTGTTTTATACTTAACTGGACCTGTTTATCTCAAATATGAACCGTCACACGTGTACCTCCATGTATTATCCTTGAAAGCTGTGTGTCCTTGTGTGCCGTTTGACATTTAGGCCAAAGGTTAGTCCGCCTGGGAGTAGACGATACAAAGATCAGAGTTCAACTTGTTCCTCAGCTTTGCCAAGTAGAAAATGATCAGCGCTGTCATTTCACTGTTTATTCAGAATGGCCACCGTCAAGAGTGGGGTGATATCTGCACTGTTTTTTGTGGGTTTATTTAAATACCTTAGCAGATAATTGAGGATATTTATATATCAGCGGCTTCTACAGTATCAAGTTTATAACTAGACTTCATGAAAAGTGAGCTCAACTGATCCACATGTCCTTGAGGTCCTAAGGAGCCCCGGTAATGAGGCCCGAGAGGAGATGTTGTAGCAGAGGACAGTGTAGGAGGAAATGATGAAACGACTCAGCAGTTAGGCGATCCTTCCTGAGGTGTTTTCTCCTTCTGCACATCATCGCTGGCTTGTGGTGGCAGGTCTCTAGTCTCCATAGCCAGCTCGTCTCACAATGGATGTTGTTATAACTGACCAGGGATGAGGCACCCTGAAACCGCCACAGTGATACTGGAATGTATGCAGAGAAACCAAGAAGTTTTACAAGCCTACTGGAATCTTAAAAAACTACAGCCAAGGTGGATGTGGTTGAGCTGGCTTCCTTCATAATTGCTGGTGTTGGGTTGTCAGATTGGCGGTGGTGGTGGTAGTGAGGAGGTGGTGGGGGGGGATGTGGAGGTCTCTGCCAACATTCAGCAATAGAGGCATTCACTAACACTCTGATTCTGGTTTAATGAGTGCTGAACTGTGCAGTTACAAGGATTTCTTTTTAAAAGTGGACTCTCTGAGACATCAAAACTGTCGAAGACAGAGTGAAGAGGGGCGCTTTATTTTATGACAGGCTGTCATATTTTTAGTTGAAAACACTACTGTACAATCGTGTGTGCTGCTGAGTGCGGCGTCTCCGTCCTTCCCCTCCTCCATAAAGGCTCAGACAGCCTCCTCCAGGCCCGCTGTCTGTCTGGAGCCAAGACTGTGTAGAGTTCAAACAGCAGAGAGGAGTGGCTCCACTCCGCCTCTGTCTCTGCCTCCGCTCTCTTCCCTACAACTGGGGGCCATTATCCTGCTCCTTTGTGTCTCTGTTATGGGAAAAGGGCCCACATCACCACTGGAGAGGAACTGGCAGACAATTATATGGGGTGGCGAGGAGCTAAGACACATAGTGGGCAGATTACACAAGCCACCACAGAGGGTATGAGAGGGGGCCTAATTAGACAGGGCTGGGGAGAGGCCAAGCGACATCTACTGTAGCTGCATCTCTGCAAAGGGGCGCCTGCTCCGCTCCAGAGCTGGAATAGTTGTGGCAGGAGGACTTTGACTCTGGGCAAGATGAAGGAGGGAAAGGAAAAGCCATGTAAGCAGCTTCGTGTGTCTCCACGAGCCCGGGAATGGTATTGATTAGCAGGCTGCAGCCCTCAATCATTTTTCTGGAGGAGCCTGTGTCGCTCTCGGCCCCAAAAAGCCAGCCGCCATTTTGTTCCACTGTTTACGATACACTGAGCTGTAGTTGCAGCGCCGCATTGATTAGAAACGGGTGTGAGAGAGAAAACAACATAGTAGCTACTTTGCACAACACAAACACAGAAACGCTCCATGTGAGCATATCTGCATTTGTGTTTCTCGGCACAAATGAGCCTCCGAGCTTGTGTGCGGACAACTGCTTTTTAAAGCTTGGAGTTTCGAAACCCTGTTATTATGGCTTCTGTCCTGCCAAAGCCTCAGTGCATTCCTCAGACTGTAGATTCTTGTCTGTAAGCCTCTCCTAAGGCCTGCTTCTCCGCATTCGCAGTCGGCAACAAAGGGATTGAGGTCTGTCTGATAATTGCAATCAAAGTAGCTCGACTCATCTGTTCCCTTTTTCAACAAAAGGTGAGCACACCTGCGAAAACATCCGTCGGTTAAGTGTGAGCGTAAATGAAAAACGAGGGGTAATAATGTCTCCCGTTGGTCTCATGAGAGATTAAGAGGGCTAAAGCAGTCGCAGGAGTAAGTATCGAAGAGTTAGTGGTGTCGTTTGAGCCAGACAGATGTGGAACTACCGCAGCTCACTCCATTTGATGACCCCCGTCCCTGCACATCTGGCCCCAGTAAAAACACAGTGAGGTAATAGCACCTTTTGAAAATGAAGAGAGATTACACAGAGCGCCTGAAACACTTCCTGCTCGCTCTCTCTCATGAACGCCAGCCCACGGAAGTCTTCTCACCTTGGCTGAGGGTGTTAATTACGGCTCCTCGCAGCTGCCATGCTCGCCACTTACTGAGGCATGCTGACACTTGCCAGCGCACAGGGGATCCACGCTCTCAGAGGGGATTATGGGCCGGCACGCAGGGCAAGCCAAGAAAATGAGACTTTTCCTTTTGGGTGTTTTTTCCACCGTAATAGGCTGAATTTAAGACAGCGGATGAG